>JADBHU010000017.1:0-149318 GCA_017140155.1 Fusarium devonianum | reverse complement strand
CCCCCGCACCAGTTGAATCCGGGGTTACAGTAACCCCTTGTCTGGCGCCGGATTATAATCCGCTGCAGCTTGTCTCCATCGCGGGTCAAGTCGTGGTTGGCCAAGTGCAAGACGCTGCTCCATTTCCCCGCAAGCGGTTGCATTCTCGCATTGCCGGTGGGCAATCTCGGCAAGAGTCCGATTCGGCTGGTAATTGTCCGGAGCTTCAAGTGCTTCAAGCGGGAGTCTCATCGGATTCTTATCCGTCATGAGCCTCAGCTTCCGCCAACTCCACATGACGGCATACTCAACAGCTTCTCAGTGGGGAAACCAGCCCGTGGCGACTCCGGGAGAAAGGTTGGTGAACCGTCTAAACGAAGCAATTCCTACACATAAGAACACAACGTTGGCCTCCCTCTGTTATTCAGCCCGTCACTCATTCTTTTGGTCAACCATCATGCCTGCCTCAGTCTACGTCCCCAGCCCGCTCGAGGGTCTTCCCAGCGACGTCGACACTGTCTCAGAGGTCAAGACTCTGGTGCAGTCTCAGGCGCGGGGAGATGACGCTACTCTTCGCACTGTCGATGATCTGATCCGGCAGCGAGCTCTGCTATATCCCCACGAACACGCAGTTTCCTATCCCTCTTCAGAAACCAACTATGTCGACTACACCCTGCAGCAACTCGACGTCTTTGCCTGGAGGGTTGCCAAGCACTATGAGCCCAAGCTACCAGCCCGGATCTCTTCGGCCGAGAAGCCAAGAGTGGTGGCCATGCTCGGGCCGTCCAACCTCGAGTATCTCGTCACCATGCTGGCCTTGAGCAAGCTCGGCCACACGGTCCTGCTACTCTCCACAAGAATCCCCAAGCCGGCAATTGAGTCATTGATGAACTCGACGGGTGCCACAGCGATTGTTGCTGATGCCAAGTTCCTGGATCTTACAGCCGAGGTCCAGCAGGCTATTCCAACCATACAGTGCCTGGAAATTGCGACTCGGGAGCGTTTCGAGTACGCCATTGAAGCCCATGGCGATACCCGGCTGACTTCGGCGTTGGATGCCGAGGTGGAAACAACAAACATGGCCTGGATCATCCATTCAAGCGGTAAGTCACCCCCGAGTATAGCTGTTATACAGTATGACTAACAGAACCAGGCTCGACTGGCTTGCCCAAGCCCATCTACCAGAACCAGAAATCTTGCTTGGCAAACTACGCCATCAGCATGGACATGAAGTCCCTCATCACCCTTCCTCTCTTTCACAACCATGGCATCTGCAACCTTTTCCGCGCTGTCTGGTCTCGCAAGCCAATTCATCTCTACAATGCCGATCTTCCCTTGACCGAGGAGCATCTGAAGAACATCTTTAGAGCGCACGACTTTGAGATTTTCTATGGCGTCCCTTATGCTCTCAAGCTGCTCTCCGAGACAGACGAAGGCATCCGCCTTCTCCAAAATCTCAAGGTCGTCATGTACGGCGGATCAGCTTGTCCTGATGACCTTGGTGATGTACTTGTGAGGAACGGGGTCAACCTTGTGGGGCACTATGGCGCGTAAGTATCCCTCGAGACGCCCTCTTGAAGCATCTCAGCTAATCAACGACACTCTAGTACCGAAGTCGGCCAGCTCATGACATCCTTCCGCCCAGAGGGCGACAAGGCCTGGAACTATGTCCGAGAAAACGACAAGGTAGCCCCGTTCTTGAAGTGGGTTCCCAGAGGACCTAACCTGTACGAATGCTGCGTCACAGATGGATGGCCGTCCAAGGTGCAGAGCAACCAGCCTGATGGCTCCTACGCGACCAAGGATCTCTTTGAGCCTCATCCCGCAATTCCCCGCGCGTGGAAGTACATTGCTCGTATCGATGACACCATCGTCTTGGTAAATGGTGAAAAGTTCAACCCTGTGGCCATGGAGGGCTCTATCCGATCAAACAGGGAAGTCACTGAAGCTGTCGTCTTTGGCGCGGGCCGGCCATACCTGGGCATCGTCATTATTCCATCCCAGAAGTGGGCGTTAAAGCCTCAAGACGAGATCCTCGAAGCCATATGGCCGGTTGTCCAATCGGCGAATGAGTCTGCAGATTCGTTTGCCCGCATCTCCAAGAGCATGATTCGCCTGCTTCCTTCTGGCTGCGAGTACCCGCGGACCGACAAGGGAAGCGTTATTCGACAGGCGTTCTATAAGAAGTACAGCAAGGAGATCGAGGAGGCTTATGACGAGGAGGACACAAGCTCTGCTGATCTCAAGGTGATGAATCTCTCTGAGCTACAGAGCTTCATCCGCGGCCTCATAACTGAGACGCTGACCACCAAAGCGACCATCGAGAATGACACGGATTTCTTCACACTGGGCCTTGATTCTCTGCAAGCAATCCAGATGAGGAGTGAGATTCTCAAGACTGTCAACATTGGCGACAACAAGCTTGGTCAGAATGCGGTTTTTGAGCATCCCTCGATCGAAAAGCTCAGCCAGTTCCTGCTCGACCTTCGGCTGCGTGGTCTTTCAGCAGACACACCCGTTGCAGTCGAGGATGAGATGCAGGCTCTCATTGAGAAGTACGGGACTCTATCTCCCTCGAGTTCGACATCATCGGTTGTAAGTATTTAATTTTCTTCCTTCTCGTGCCGCTGCTAACACTCTCAGGTCGTTACCGGAGCTACTGGCTCGCTCGGTGCACACGTCGTGGCAAAGCTTGCAGAAAACACCTCCATTCGCCAAATCTACTGTCTCGTGCGAGACGGCGGAAGCTCAACGCCTGCACAGCGCGTCAAGGAGTCCATGATCCAGCGACGAGTCTACCACACTCTTCCTCTGGCCTCACGCCGCAAGATTGTAGCACTTTCTTCAGACCTGGCTGATCCTCGACTGGGATTTTCTGAAGAGACATACGCCGAAGTTACCAAAGACCTTGGTGCAGTTATGCACTGCGCATGGTCTGTCAACTTCAACATGCGGCTCTCGAGCTTTGAAAAGGGCAACATTGCGGGAGTGTCTCATCTCATCAACCTCTGCCAGGCGTCAAAGCATGCCGCCACCATGAACTTTTGTTCGTCTGTGAGCACTTGCTCCCAGGCCACAATCGTTCCGGTTCCCGAGAGTCTTCCGCCTTTGGAATGGGCTCAGGGAATGGGCTACGCGCAGTCGAAGAACGTGTCGGAGCACATCTGCGCAAAAGCGGCTTCCCAAGGCGTTGTGACCCGCGTCTTGAGAGTCGGTCAGATCGTCGGCGACACAAAGCATGGCGTTTGGAACCCTCAAGAAGCCGTACCCATGATGATGCAGACGGCTGTCACCATCGGAGCCCTGCCCAAGCTCAAAGAGACGCCCTCATGGCTGCCAGTTGATATTGTAGCCCAAGCAGTCGTCGATGTCTCGCTCTCGGACGCGGGCAGCATCTTCACCAACATCGCCAACCCGCGAACCTTTGACTGGGTCAAGGATCTTCTTCCTGCGCTGCGAGCCACGGGCCTCAAGTTTGACGAGCTCGAGCCAAAGGCTTGGGTGCAGCTGCTGCGCTCTTCAAACCCTGACCCGGCGATCAACCCTCCGATCAAGCTCGTCGACTTTTTCGCCTCAAAGTATGACAAGGATGAGTTTGGCCCGTCCAAGAAGTTCCAGACGGATAACGCTTGCCGGTACTCGCCTACTCTCGCCCAGGCACCGGTTCTTGGGCAGGATCTCGTCGACAAGTTTGTGGGATACTTTATGAAGAGCTCGTGGCAAGCCTCGTCTACTATCGAAAGTCCAAAGACGCTAGCAGTTGTTGCCGGCCCCTGTGGTTCAGGCAAGTCAACAGTGGCAACAGCCGTCTCCGATCTACTGAGCGTGCCGTATATCGAGGGCGACACTCTGCACACTCGGTCTGCGATTGAGATGATGAAGGGAAACACAGCCCTCGATGAAAAGGAGCGTGTCTCGTGGCTGGATCGAATCTGCCGCCGTGCAAATGAGACCTTGTATGAACTCGGTTACAACTCCGCGGTCCTCACCTGTTCGGCTCTGACAAGGAACCTGCGGTCGATTCTGCGCAAGACTCTGGGAGAGAATGGCATCAAAGTCATCTTTATCGATCTGCAAGCGAGCGTTGAGACGCTGAGGCAGAGACTGGAAAAGCGTCAAGGGCATTACATGGGAGCGACGATGGCGGAGGGACAGATCAGTCTCTACGAGGCACCCGGTATGGATGAGGTGGATGTGTTTCCGGTGGATTCTGAAGCGGATAAGAAGGTCGTGATTGATGAGACAATGTGGTTTGTTGAGAAGGCACTTTGATTGATATACAGGATAGCAAAAAGGCGTTTTGGGGAATGTGTCAATGATTATATACTGGTTACATCTTATCACTTTTATTCTTTCTCTCGGCTACAGCAAAGGAATTGTCACAATAACAGATGATCGGTAACGAGTGAATGCTAAAACGGCATGATAATCGATTCTTAGAACTTGTCAAGCGACTCAAGCCACCACGGTCTTCAAAGATGTACTCCCCACAATACAGGATCTCGTAAGGTCAGAATCACTGTACTCTCGCGCTGCAGTCCAATATCACAAATCGATCAAAGTCGCCGGACGAGCCAAATTGTTTCGCCAATGGTGCTTGTTGAACGGGTCCTGCTGATAGAGGTTGATCTCAAAGAACCGGTTGTGGACATCACATCGATAGTTCTTGTATCTGACAGGTGTGTGAGACAAGGTGGAAAAGGGGATTCAAGTCATGGACTACATACGAGTTGAGCTTCTGAAAATTTGCCTTGATCAAGACTTCCTCGGTGACCTCACTGAAAGCCTCCATCTGGCTGGTTAGAGGGACGAAATACCTCTTGCTTTCAAGAGGGCCAAAGTTGACCTGGCGCACAAGTTGAACCGCGAAAGGAGGCTTCAGCGCGTTGAGTCCGGTAGATTCAGATTCGTCGGAGGCCAAAGGCTCGACAGAGTTGTGTTTTGCCCATGCCACAAACGCAGTAAACTTGGCTTCGTGGTCCAGACGCTGGGGACGATAGGGTTGCAGAGCAGAACAGCAAAAGCAGGACGCCATTGCAAATGTATTTTTGGTGAAGGAGCTAGGAATTGAGGTTGGTAGGAGTGATTGCAGAACTTACACTGCCTTGAGACGGGGAAATGGGCATCTTTATAGTGATGACTTCTAATTCATCCAGCCGCGTCGTAGGACTGCTGGATTTTCCCTGCCTTCACTATCATCTCCGCCAGCAAAGAACTCTGTCAACTGGATGTCACCACCATCTTCCTTGCTTCATGCCCCTACAAAGGTCAAGCTTTGACATCTCACATGCAGGAGGCCGGCCGCGATCGCCAGCACCTCGTATCTATCAATCAAATGACGGGGATATCTGATAGAGTTTCAGGTAATTGGGCTTGCTTACTCGCATTTTTTGAGCCCTACCATTTTCATGGGCCAATTACACAGGGACATCTGCCTTGCCCATGCGCCGATAGTCTCATGGTGCAGATTTTGAGCCCTACCATCTCACTCAGCCAATCATACAAGGGGACGTCAGACTCTCTTTCGAGTCTAAACACCCCCGCAGCCTGGAGAGAGGGTTTTGTAGCGTGGATGCTTGCAATTGCTCGATCGGCGGATAACGCCGAATGCCTTGTTCTAGGATGAAGCATAAGTAGGAGCGTTGCTGTCGATTATTTCTCCCGTTTTCTCCTTCTCTTCACGGTCGGCCCAGGTGGTCACTCGGCACTCCTTTGACCCCATTTCACCTCTGCCGCCTGTCTTTACTCTTTACTGTCCCTTCCTGCAGCCTCTTCTCTGTTTGGATCGTTTCTCATCCCGTTCTTAGCAGGTCCTTCCTCCACAAGGCCCCGCTCTCTATAGTCGCTTCTTATTTCGAGCTCGCCACCCGGCACCACCAGATCATACGCAGGATACACAGAACATCAACACTTTTTATTTGTCAAACCTGCGTGGTTACAATCTGGAAATCCTGGGCCGCTCCCCGACTATAGAGCTGATAGTGTCTCCAACACACCTGCTGGCCAGGACGAGAACGAGACAACAGAGAGCGCTTGCAATGATTTGTTGATTTTGGACGATAATGTCTCAGGCCAGTCTTTACCTCATTCAACCGATGATAACCTTACTGCAACTCCCGCACAACTACTCCAGGACTCTGCTCAACAACAACGAGGTGGATCAAGACATCGCACCCCTGTCTGTGATGAATGCGGGAAAGTCTTCTCAAAGAGACATCAACTCAAGTAAGCTTCATCCTTCTGACAGACAGATATGCACGCAAGACTCATGCCGTTCCTTTTCAACAGTACGCACATGAAGGCTCATACTCGACCATTTCACTGTCAAGAAGACGGCTGTGACAAGAGATTTCGGTACAGAAAGGACCGGAATCATCACAGAGAAGCCAAGCATCCACAGTCTGTCTCAGGATTGGTGCTTTACTGGTGTCCAGTGGAAGGGTGCAAGCACTCTTATGGAAGAAGAGCTGGCAAATCACGAGAGAGAAATGTGTATAAACATATTAGGTCCCAGCATCTAGGAGAAAGCAGAGCCCCTGTAAGCGTGCGCATGAGTAGCTAGCAATGGATAATCTTTACTCGGTGCCTTTACTTGATCTGGATACTGATCCAATTCACTTCACTAGCGAAGAGCAGATATTGGGAAAATAACACCCTTCAATTAGCCTTGTGTAGGCGCATGGCTAGCCTGTTTTGGTTATTGACAGAGTCAAGTGACCATACTAAAAAGGAACAATACCAAGTTGGACTGGAATTGTCCAAGCTCTGCACTCATTCTCCCCTTTGAACGACTTACACCCTCAGAAGTCTTGGCTCCTTTTGCGAGTAAGGGTTCAGCCACGTGCAAACTGTTGAGATCTCAATGGCTGGGTTCCGCAACCAGCTGGGCAGACTGTTGCTTGGCAGCGGGGTTCCATTTGCCCTTCTTAGAGTCAGCTGAAAGACCGCCGAGACTATTGACCTGTCAATAGAGAATATAATTGACAGACATGCCCACCTTTCGATCTACAGTTGAAAGAGTTGAAATCATAGCTGCTTTGGAGATCCACCAACATGGCCTCGCAAGTTGTTCCCATCAGCCACCTGAACCTGGAACCGCAGACGGTCAAGTGCCCAGCATGCCAACACGTTGGAAAGTCCATTAGAGTGATGGAAACCACGTCAAACGCAAAGTATGACAAATATTATTTTATAGCACAAAAGACTGACTCGCAATAGGGCCACGGCAAGTTGCATCGTCGGCCTTCTAGCTTGCCTTGCTTGCAACTGCGGCTACATGACAGCCCCGACGTACTACTTCCTAAGCCACCACTGCTCGCAATGTGGCATTCGCTTTGTTGTTGTTCCGTGGTATGACCAGCCTATCCTCCATCTAGATCGCTCACTGCTTGTCGACGCCGAATCTACCTCCAATGAGAAATCTGCCATGAAGGTTGCACCATCGCCTCTTGGGCCTCCCCCAAGATTTGAGGAGGAGACTTTGAGAGACTTTGCGAACCGTTTTTCCACCTGGACTCCATCCTTAGTACTAAGGGTTCAAACAGCTGGCTCTTCCAGGTTCCCATCCGACGTCTTGGACGTCTCGACCTCGAGAAAGGTCTTCCAGATCACTTGGCCTGGTCTCCAGTCTGACCAAGGCGGCCCCTGCCCAGTGGAGTACACGCCAGCCGAGCCCATGACAACAACGCCGGAAAAGCCCGAGAACTCAAAAATCAAGTCGATGCAATCGTGGAACCCAAAAGAGTCAACACCCCATATCCAAGTTGAAATGGTAGAAGACTCCCAAAGCAGCAGCCGAGAACTTGCAACAGCCCAGATATTTGCTACATCAAGGGACTACATCCTCCACATACCCCAGCTTACCACAGAAGGGAGCATTGAATACGTTTCGCGACGGTCAGGCGTTCCGGGAAAGGTCTCAAACAAGTCTGGCTTCATGGTATGGAACAGCTCAGCAGGTCCGCTGGCCTGGATCGCCCGAAGCGTACGCGACCAGGAATCGTTGAAGCCTTTGCGGAGAGTAGTCTTGATGGACGCCTATGACAGATTGGTGGGCATGATGTGTCCGATTGACAAGGACGAAGATGCGGTTCATCTGAAGCTGTATGGGAACTTGCGCCAGGAGCTGGTCGCAGAGATTCTTGCTAGCTTCTCTGCAGTCTCTTATGTGATCTGGAACTATGCGCGACTTGAAGGGACGGATGAAGAAGGATGGGGAGTGGTTTCTGGTGGTTTGGCTGTTGCTGGCCTGGGCGTGGCGGTCGCTGGAGTTTGATGAGCTGCAACATTGAGGCTTGAGCTCTCAGGCACAGAGATACCTTGTGTTGGCGGTAATAATGACACCACGTGGAAGCTTGAGCTTTGTCGTGGAGTTGAGAGAGACACACTGCTGGCTGAAGAATATGTAATCAAGCAGCTGACTACTTCACGTGAGTGTAGTAAGGCCTATTTAGGCAGTTGGTCTTGATGCATCTCGTACAAGGTGTGAGTGGAGATTTGGTGTTGATCTGGCGACTTCAGCCGGGATACGGCTACTTACTTACCTACTGCGATTGGCCTAAGACTCTAGAGACCGTTGGTTGCGACGCAAGTCCATCCATGTCCAATTTTAATTCCCTTCTCCCACCCTTGAAACTTAAAGGCCCCCTGGAGATGATCCCTCCCAAGGCGTTCTAGACCCTTGTCAGTCCGCCCCAGACAAGGTCAACATGGGGCCACGCTTGGCCAGGGGCCTCTATACCTTATCTGTGAAATAAATAAGCACCCCGTTCTGCCGCAGATCTGGTCCCCCACATTCAATCACTCACATGTCTTCCAACGCAAACACTGAGGAGTCCTCTTCTAGTCGGGACACCCCCGCCTCCAAAGGCCGCTTAAGTTCACAGCTGAATCTATGTCCTGACGGCTGGTTTTACCGTAAAGTTGGCAAAGATACGGATAACCAGGAGACTTTGACAGCCTACTGTTGCAATAGGTCGGTCTCTTTGACTCAACTTTTGGGTAATAATCAGTAAAGAATCTGACTGGCTGCTTGAGTAACTACTCTTGGAGTACATCCGATGGTGACGGCTGGCTTGCTAGCTCTATTGTCCCGGAGCACTGCATGAGCTGGACTAAAAGTAGTGAAAGCGCAGTCAAAGTATTACTCGCTCGCGACAACGATGTTAGACAGAATGACGGTACACAATGGACGGGGCCGTGGTACTGGTTTATGGTGGTTGGTATCCCTGTTATGTTTGTTGTCATCACCGCAGGTTGCATTGGGCTTTGTGTGAAGAAGCACAAGAAGCATAAGCGGCTCAATGAGTGGGGGGAGCGCCGACGTGCTGCGATTGCAGCTGGAGTTGCGGAAGAGGATCTTCCCTTGAGACCAGTCCGATGAATAGCATAGGTGGTGAGGTGTGATAATAGGAATGTTGTACATGTTGTACATAGAGACATGACCGAGTCAGTTTTGATCAACTGTTTGCAGATCTTTTATCCAATTAGAGCTCATGGACCTTAGCCTTAATCAGATAATAGTAGGTGCACAAAGGAAACAAATATTCTGACGCGTTGAGACATTTATTGCTAATTACTGAATATTGAACAGCAAAGAGTCGGAAAAGAACTGATCTAGGAAGGGCTCCCCATAAATATCCTCCATCTCAAAAGAATTAGCCGCCATGTTAGACACAGGCGGCGGCCTCTCCTGGTCGTCATCTACCGGGTGTATAAACTTGGTAGCGACCCGTATAGTGGCGCTTTTGCCTCCTTGTTTTCCTCGCCTCTCCGCAGGCGAACTCGAGCATGTAAAGTCAGACGACGACAGAGCGGGATCCAGCAGTTCCCATATCATGTCAGGATCGAAACGAATGATTGCTGTAGTAGAATACCCCTCCTGAGGTCTTTCTGCTACCTTTTTGTTGAGTTGTTGGATGATTTTGGCCTAAGATGACAAAGTCAGCAGTTGCAACACACAATGACCTGGGGAGAAATCACCTTTTGCGAAATATGTGGCCATTTCTTTGCCAGTCGACCCAGAAACACTTCGCATATTGACAAGTTCTCCTTTGACTTTTCAGCCACCTTTTGATCTCTCGCAAACTGAAAAATCCAGAGTATCGAAGTACAAGCAGCAACAGCCTGCCCGATCAAAGGATCATTAACCTCAAATGACCGGTCTTGACACATCTGGACCAAGCGTGCAACCCATCTCGAGTGGAACAATGCCTGGTCAACTGTTCTCTGCAAGAACGAACGAGGCTGAAACTTCTTCTCGGCCCTGTGAAGAGCAACAAGCTGCACAAACGGGTTGTTCAGAGTGGCCTGTGCCGCATGCATCGTTATCTGCATCAGAGCCCAGGGCGCCCAGTATTCGCGGTACTCGTCCAGGTGGGACGGCGACTGATCAGGGAACGGAGCGTTGCGGATCAAGTGCAGATGCGACGTAGCATCCTCCAGCTCGTAGAGTTTGACGGTCAGCTGATTATGCCTTGAAGTCGTCAACCAGGGGTATTCCATCGCCCCGTATCGTATGTCGCGTAGGTAAGAGATGATGCTGCCCCAGAAACACACATATCCGAGAGAGCAGGCAGTGATGCCCGCATCGTCGATGTTGCTCTCGTAGGCATCGGTAAGATCAGCGCAATAGCTCTTCATGCCGTGCGAGGAATACAGCGTTGGAGGTGGAGGCGCGCTCTTTGGGTAGCCGGGAGCGCGGGATAGCTCAGCCAGAGAGGTCGAGTGAGGGGAGAAGGTGTTTTCCAGTAGCACAATGCTCCAGTGACACCTTGAAGCAGCATCGTCCGTCTGCTGAGGAGTCGGGCTCGCTTTGTAATCTGACAGCCGGAACTGTTCTAGTCTTGCGGCAATTCCAATCGTCATCCACGCCCGTGAAGACTTCCCAGCTGTGTATGTTAGTCAACTAAATGAAGACTCTGATAGACATCCTTGACCTACCCATGTGCTCGCAAAGAGCGAGAAGGCAGAGAGCCTGCAATGTCTCAAGTCGCGCAACGCCTTCTGCAGCCATATCGACAGCAACGCTCCTGGCCGAAGCCGAATAATACTCGATCGCCTTTGTCTCAAGCCCATAATAGAAGGGGGGATTAATGTAGTGTAAAGCAAGGGCAAAGAAGCTCCAGCGAAGAGAACGGGGCATAGAGGGTATCTGTGCTTGTAAGGTTTGGGGGTCGAACAGCAGGAGAGGCTGAAAGTAGAGCTTTTCTCGGTAGACTTTGACGAATTCACTCAGCAGTTCTGAGGGTGGCTCGGGGTTTTCAGGGGACCTGTCGAGACGATCGGTTAGATTAAGGAACAGTGCGTATATACATCAGTCATTTTGTCTCATGACCTACCAGGTGGATGAGCTTGAGGGAAAGCCTGCTGACAGAGGAGAGAGTCGAGGACCCTCAAATGACGGGCTGGCTGGTCTCTTCCGTGAAGCCGCCCCATGGCTTTCTGGCGGGTTGGAGAAAATGCTACGGCGGCAATGTAATTAGCGGCCGAGTTTTACTAATATTAGCTATTCAATTGAAACCATGTTGAGTTACCCTGCATCTTGAGGCTGCGGTCGGCTTGATGAAGCTGGTGAGCTGGTGTCTTGAGTCTCTAGTGGCCTCCTGTTTCAATCAGAGAAAAAACATGAATTTCCGCCATGAGTAGCCTTACAAAACTCCAGACTGTAACCGTTTAGGGCCTCGATTGACCGGGTGTCGCGGAAGATAGTCACATCCCTGGTTCGCCTTGCTGCAATGCGAGCATATCGGCTTTTCTGCAGGGCACTTGATCTTCTTGTGGCTGTGAACATGAATAACCCTGGTCAGAAACTCGCCTGCATGTCGCTGAGCGGAGAAACTCAACTTACCGACAGCGCTCACACGAGCGCCTAACACGCATATCTTCCTGGTCGCGTCTCGTCATGTCGTCAGCGCGCGATGATGCTCGGAATTCCGGGCAAAGCAAAGCATTCTCTGAGGGGAGAGAAACGTCCCCCGGAAAGGCTCCGAGGGGGGGAGTTTGGCTGTTCTCGTGCGGAAAACTCTAACCCCGGATGCCGAAGCACTAACACGCCCTGTGGGGAGTTCTCTGTTGCGTTGTGGGTAACAGAACAGCGCGTCCAGTCGGGTTCGTCCCCGCCTCGGATCTCGAGCCGATGCACGGAGAACGAGGAAAGGCTTCTTTCATGATTGATAGACGACAGCATCTGTGTCCATCTGTAAGTCACACACCACTGCAGGGAACAAGTATGCAAAAAATACGGATTGTGACTCGTGATGGCAAAAATAAGCAGTGTTCTAAAAGGATTTCATTCTTAATATTTACATATACCTCTCGTCTCGCAAATGATTGTACCTTAAAACGTCGTGTTTGCCTTGACTACCGAGTGTTTCGTTTGTCTGCTCTAATAAGACCAAGGTTATATCTAGTGTCTCGTTTGCTAAATGAAAGCGGTAGATTTCCGCGACCGCGAGCAGCAACAACATGAAAACAACTCCTCGCAATCTTATTTCCTTTCTTTCGCGTTATATAACACCTGCCCCCCAATCAAGACTCGCCAGAAATCATCAAAACATTACAGGCAACCCTTTCACCCCCCACTGTTCTGCTCAACTCAAATTATCCCACTCAGATATCAACGAAACTCATGTTGCCAAGAAGGAAACCACAGCTAGGAGCAAAGAGACCTACCAAGGCGCAAACAGACCAGCTCCGGCCAGCATGCTTAGGAGCACAGTCACAACGGGTAAGAGACCCCTCACAGAGACTATCGGCCCTGCACTGCCGGTAACCGGTGTGGTGGTTGGCGTGCTGGCACTGTCGGTCTCGCCAGTACCAGTTGCTTCGGTATCAGCCTCTCCCTCCTTGGTCGTGCTCGCAGCAGTTGTGATTGTGGCAGCGTCTAGGTCAGACTGTTGGAAGACGAGCGGAATCGCCATAATTGAGGTGACGACGACGAGATCTTTGACGTAGTAGAAAGATTCGGTTGCCGTGTATGTATCGTAGCCAGTCTGCCAGGACTTACTGTACGGAATATAAGAGAGGTATCCAGGATCGTAGGTGTTGCCAGGGACAGTGGAAACAGTTTTATAATGATTAAGCTGTTCGGTATAAGCGGCTTCGACTCCCCCGGTTATTTCAGAGTAAAAGCTGCACCAGGTCGAGAAGTCGAAGTCTGTATAGTCGCCCACGGTTGAGTAGCATTGCCCAGCCGGGTCGACTTCGTAGCCACTGCTTTTGCTCAGCTTGAAACTAATATTGGTGTGGCGGCCTCTCGACACATATGGACTCACGTTGGGCCGCAAAATGCAACCGTTTCGGAAGGTTTGAGGAACCCATTCCAGTACTCGGTGATCTCCATAGGGCGAGCTACGGTTGTCGGCGATGCTTGTTGTTGACCCGGGAGACCCTTGTACTTCCCAGTCATGAATCCAGATGCTGACAATGTTCCGTTGTCCTTGGCAATTATACCGACAGTGCCCCAGCCAGATGGGCAGGCGATGCCAGGAGAATGGTAGCGGAGATACCCGTTGCTCCAATCTGTGGTCGCGGTGATGGCTTCTACCCACGCAGCGTCAAGATCGCTTCCAGAGGGTATGCAGTCGCCATAGGTATTGATATCACAGTTGGGTTCTCCACGCACGAACCACAATTGGCTCTTTTCGAAAAACGCTACTTGGTCAGTGTTGACCGTTGCGCATGAAGAGGGGGCGGTGTAAGTTGTCGTCAACGGGCCAACATTCTGGAAGGTGTACCCAAAGTATTCAGTGGTGGTAGGCATCTTGAAATGAACACTGCGAGCTGATGTGGGGATCGAGTAAATTCTTTGTGTTCTCGATATGATGAGGAGGGGAGTCGGGTGGAGATAGTTACAAGAGTGTGAGCCCACATTCCGGTCAACATCGTCTATATATAATATTTTCCCAGCTTCCCAGCCAATATCCCGACAGGCGGCTTCTCGGCGCGAAATCACAGGAAACAAGATGAATGCATTGGTTGACCCATGCAGATTGCGCGGTGTTGGCGGCGCATCACCTGCACAGCCTCCATGAGCATGTATAAGACCCCCCCCCTCTCATTGGAGCAGTGTAGTACTGCTGTGCCGCTTGGCTCGGCGACTTCTGCTACTGGTAACCCCGCAAGGTAAATAGCCGGTTCTAGAATAAGAATCTCTCATTTGGGTTGCGCCCGGCTATTGCACAGAGACCTTCAGCTCTGCCTTGGGGAATGCCCGCACAAGTGGCGCTTCGAAAACACCAGGCGATGCGCATTCCCAAGCCTCAGGTGATGCACGAGCCGGGAATATCGGTAAGTCTCCCGCAGTTGACTGTTCTTTCTGTGGGATCGCCAGGAACCCAGCCTAGTTAATCTCAGAGAGCCTCGCCCTAAATCGAGTTGTTGGTTGCCTTCCCAGGGTCTGAGACAGCTGTACTTGAAGTTCGAGCCACATCGTGTCAAAAACCTCTATAACCGGTCCCTTAACGAGGCGTACGTAATTATCCGCAATTCTTGGTCTCTTAGACATCTCTATGTCGAGGGAGAAAATAGACTTATCACAGAGTGAAGCATAGTCTAGCTTTACGTGTATATGAATGATGGAGAGATGCAGAGTCAATTGGTAAGGACACTTAACTATTTCATTGCCAAAGACAGCCGTTCAGTAGTCAAAAATAGGAAAAGCGCAAATTCGCCTCGCATGGGACCACAGCACTTATCACGCTGTCGATATGTTCAACGTGATGGAACACTCTAATCTCGTAAATTGCCTGCCTGTACTGTAGTGCATACCCCTCCACCCATATTGAATCAACTCATCCCCGAGTATACCTGCGATCTGGCAAGTCATAGTCTTGCTGTTGCTGCGGCTGGAGAATGGGAACTATGTAGCCCGAGTGCAGTTGTTGTTGAGAGATGTGGTGATCTGCTGTCCTCCATCAAAGAAATCCCCTCCATCTAAGCGCAGGTGTTCAGTGATCCGTCCTTGTTGAAGAGTGCCGTCATCCCGCTGCTCTCACAGGAGTCAACATCAGCCGCTCTCTGCTCACAGTCTGGGTTCTTGGGACAGTCGGGGGCCGGGCACACAGGAACGGGGCATGACGCGGCTGGGCACGATGGGGCTGGGCAAACTGGAACGGGGCACGAGGCGGCAGCACCGCCAGCTCCACCGGCACCACCGGCTCCTCCTGCTCCTCCCGCACCGCCGGCACCTCCGGCTCCGGCACCTCCGCCTCCCAGGTTCCAAACGAGCGGCTTTGGCTTGAAAAGGGGCAGTCTGATGGGGATGAAGTAGAATCCGGATGCTTCACTGGCCAAGACTGCGATAGCGCCAATGGTGAGAATTGAGACCTTCATTGGGAATTTCTGGCAAATGTAATGTTTGAAAAGAGTGTGTGTAGTTGTGTGTTTTGGGCCGTCTTGATGACCGATGAAGTTGGGGATGGAGGACTCAGGAAGTAGGCAAGTATAGTGGTTGTGATGGACGTAACTAGAGGATAGAAATGCGCCGAGAGTGCCTAGCCTTGAGGTATTTATAAGACGCGGACATGGATAGCGCTTGTGATCCCGCTGCTGTGACGCTTTGGAATTCTCTCTGCAGTCTGTTGAAACACGGCCGCGTCATATCTTTGCGCCATCATCCCTTAGTCCGAGGGTGTTCTCCGTTTGCAGGAACATGGTTGCCAGCCTTTCTGTTAGCTGCATCTTGTATCTGAGCCAATATCGAATATCTCAGCTGAGCAGTTATCTAGTCAGCCGCCGTCGAGGGCCATGCAAGATTCAGGCGCGGCTGCGAAGCACAATGCTGATTCGCAGCTGTGGGGGGTTTTGCCAAGATAGGCTATCTGAATCACTGGGAAACCCTGTTCAGTCGTGAGAAATGTGATGTGAAGGAGACCGGATACCGACGATCCGAGGTGATTCGGAGACTAAAGGCGTTAGGCTACGGCACTTTTGATGACATCAGTGCGATTGTGTGTCAGATCGTACGCCAAAAGCGGGAACGTGAGATGGCGCCAGGCAAGGGTCCTGTGTCTCGGAAGCCGAAGATGTTGAGAGACAGAAGCTGATCACCAGATCCAGCAGCATATGGTTCGCCCTTTTCTCTGGTTGGCTACGGCTGCATTATAGAAGAGAACGTGGCTGGCTTAAACTAGAACATGCATGCCAGTCAAACACTTTGGGTTTCCTGGCAGGTCGTTGGTTGGCGAGGAGTGCTTGATGAACATCCACCCACGTTGTCTCAGCTCAAATGCCGGCCCTTGACCCGCTGCGAAGGGACGGGACGCCCCTTGCGTGACGCCCCGTTCCTAGTGGCCGATTCGGTAGCTAAAAGCGGGAGTGCCGGTCGATCATGTCTCTACGCAGGTGCAAGACAGCGGCCACCCGACGGAATGCAGCAATTGCCCGTAGGAATACGAGGTACGATGTCTTGGACTATCTCAATAGCCTTTCCAGGCAAGCATCTGTTGGCCCGGATCTGGGAGGGGTATCGCCCGATTTGAGTATTGCCCGGTGTTGGTGGTGACGTGTTGTTGATCAATCAACAAAGGGAGCATGGATTCCTCGCTCGACGAAAGTAGACACTTTGATGAGAGACTTTATTGTTTTACAAGCCGACTCAGCAACTTTTCCGTCGCTTGAGCTTAAAAGCCAGCCGTGTCCCGTCCATTTCGTAACAAATCCTCAACTCAACAACCTTCTGAGCATTGATCGCACTGGCAAGAAGCAACCAACATGAAGATAACTCAAGATCTCCTCCTGCGTCTGGCGCTGGCTGGTTCGGTTGCCTTTGCCGATGCCCAGAGCAGCTACACTTGCCCCGGCGACAATGGCAAGACACTCATCAAGTAAGAATCTCACGGATGATACCTCCCCCCGTCGTCAACAGCTGGCTAACCTCTACCCGTTAGGGGAGGCAAGAAGTACGAGCTGCACTGCGCCGAGGGCATCAAGGGCCTGCCCATTGAGACCGTGTCCGGCACCAGTGCGATTCACTGTGCTGAGATCTGCGCGGCCAAGGCTGAGTGCAAGCACGTCACGTTCAACGGCAAGACCAGCATGTGTGACCTCAAGAAGGAAGGCGACCTCTTCCCCTACACAAAGTATCCCTTCATGACCTGGTACTACCTCGAGGACGTGGCCGCCACCATCCCAGAGACGGGCGGTGGACAGGACACTGGTGCTCAGCAGCCCATCACCGACGGAAGCTCGGGGTCCGGCAACGCCAACGCCGGCGACGGCAACCAGGCCAACTATGCCTGTCCGCAGGATAACCTCAAGACATACTCCATGTAAGAGAGCAAAACCAACACTTGGAGCTTCCAGCAGAGACTAACACCGACGGCAGTGGAGACATCACCTACGAGCTTCGATGCGGGCATGGCCACAGCATCGGCCACTGGACTCAGGAGCCAGGCACGGATCTCAAGGCTTGCGCGGACCGATGCGCCGTTGTTCCCGAGTGCAACAGCTGTGACTTTGACCGGACCTCCAAGATCTGCTACCTCAAGAAGGCGCCGTCCATCACCACACCGTGGGCTTCTGGAGACGCCTGGTATCGCGTTACGTGCCCCAAGGTCCGAGCGGCGCAGGCCAACGCCAAGCCTGAGGTCACCACTGACCTATCCTGTCCCAAGAGTGCGTCTTACTCTGTCCCCTGCCCAGTAAGATTATCTTGCTAATTTCATGTGGCAGATGACGGAAAGATCTTTGAGGGATCCGACGGAACGTGGTTCTACCTCCAATGCTGCACTGACACCGACGGGGCGTCTATCCTCGGCCTCGAGACGGCCTCTAGCCACAGCAACTGCCTTGAGAAGTGTGTTGCCGACAAGGCATGCAAGAGGTATGTAAAGAGGTAACTATAGTCAACCCATCAAGTTACTAACTCGAGGCTTCAGCTTCACCTATGCCGACAACGGCGGCACCGGCCCCAACTGCAAGCTTTACGGACACGGCAAGTTCTCGCTCACGGCGCAACCCGGCGCACACCACGCTTTCGTTACGGATCCTCCTACCGAAGAACCCAAGGTGTCAAATGCCAAGCTGTGCTCTACCGAGTGCCCTGATGCCCACGGCCAGCTCTTTGTCAGTGTGACTGGCGAGGTACGTAAAAGAGAACTATCAAACCTGCACATAACTCAGCTTGTTAACACACGCATTAGAACTTCCAAATGACCTGCAACAAGCGCCACGGTACCACGTACCTCAAGATCGACCGCCGTCCGTCATTCGAAGCCTGCATGAGCGCCTGCGCGGCCATGCCCGCGTGCCACAGCGCCGAGTACGAGCCTCGCACCAAGAAGTGCTTCTACGGAAACAACTACAACGAGCCCTCCATCGACGCCAACGCCTTTGTCAGCGCCCACTCGCTCGGCTGCGCGGGCGCCTGCTCCGGCTGCAAGAAGGACTGCGAGGGCGTCAAGAGCGCCGCCCTGCCCGCCGACGAGGCCGGCTGCAACGCCGACCACGGCAAGCAGATCACCTCGGGCGGCGAGGACTTCCGCCTGCAGTGCAGACACTGCTACCGCAGCAACAGCGGCTGGAAGGCCGAGGGCGAGGGGAACAAGAACATGGCTGAGTGTGCCAAGGCCTGTGCCGCGGACTCGAGGTGCCACGGAGCCAACTGGCTGGGTCCGGTCACTGGCTGCTGGATTCATCCTGCGGTTGAGAATGACGGCAGCGCTGTGCAGTTCTTCCGGGATGCTCGATGCGAGGCCCTGATGCCCCAGAGCCGAAGCCTGGCCGACTTTGACGAGGTCAAGACTGATAGCCCCGAGATTACAGAGCGGGATTGGTAGATGGTCTCAGAGGTCTAGATATTGCGGGCTGTAAGCAGTGCAGTAGGCGAGAGTTTGCCTCGAATAGTTGTGGAAACTGCATGAAAGAGTGTCAGCGTAGCTCAAAAACACCATCAGAAGATTGACAAGACGGAAAACCACAAGTCTAGCTACTCTAGGTCTTTAGTTTCTAGGGTTTACTATGTCAAATGTTTAATATCAACTTGTCTCGGTGTGATCTCGCTGGAAACGCTAAAAAGGCTCCCCCCAAGTTGGCTGACACCCTCACAACCAGTCATCTATAACCGAAACATTCTTCATTCAAGATCCTGGCAACTCTCAGCACTCACGCCTTGTTACAAACGCGAGGTCACAGGGGTCGCGAGGGCCATATGAACAAGGTATTTCTGACTAACTTGAAAACTATTCACCGCTGCATCTTTGCACATCCTGCCTCGCGGCTCAGATCTCACGTTTTGCTTTCATCGTCTTTCTTCTTTTTCTCAATACAGTAAATGCAAAATGGCCACCCCAACGTCGTCGTGCAGCGGTTGATGTCTGGAAAGCGATCACACTTGGACTTCTTCTTCCAGCCCTCACACTCTCGGTCGATCACAGTCTCGTCCCCGATGGTCTTGTAGCACTTGTTGCATTTCGTCACGTAGCGCGATTTCCAACACATATTGGCGGTGTGTTAGGAGCTCAACTTAGGTTCTCTGGTAGTGCTTGCGATTGCGGCGATTGCGGTAGTGATGGTGTATCTAGCTAGAAATAGACAGGGGAAGGTCACATATTTATATATTCATACATTTTCTGCGGGCTCTAAGCTACCACTGGTTACTCTGAGGCATACACCTATGATGCAGTGAATTGTACTTGGGAAAGGCGTAGCCAGAGATGGCAATTAACAGCGAACAGCAGTCATAGGTTCTGAAAACTGAATTGAAATCATTCTAAAGGGCAAGAACTCCTTACACAGAAGCACATTAAAGGCATTGCAGTGACTCGACCACACTGAATCTCTTCTATCAGCTGTACTCGATGACTTTTATGCCATGCACAGCCGCAGTGCCAGGCTATATTGAGCAGTGTGTCATCAATACATTAACCTAGGCCAAAAGCAAACTTTCTGACCCATACATCAAGGTGAAAAAAAGGGACCTAGAATATACTTCGGCGATAGTCTGGTGGCCATTCCGTAAAGTACCATGATAGCTTAGCAAGTATGGCTGATTCCTGAATCCCCCTGAGAAAACAGTACTACGGAGTGGGCGTGGGATGCTGTTTTAAGATAGATTCATGAGTAGAGTTTGTCAGTGTACAACTGTGCTTGTAGATAAGGCCTATTGTTTCCAACTTCTCCACCATCTCCAAACCCCATTTTTCGCCACGACAAAAGTTTGTGCAGGGCTGGGCACCTGAGTAAGAATCAGCATGATGGTCATGTTACCTAGGCAGGTTGATAAGGATACTCACCTAGTCGGTCGGGTCCACACAGCAACATCTTTTTCGTTGCCAACCGCAAGACTGCATGTACTGGAAGCCTCCGTAGCCATCACAATGATACTCGCATTGACCAGATTCCATCCAGCCGCACTCGCCTGGGTGGTTGCAGACCTCTCTAGGTGAGACCTCAGTGGAAACATGAAGAAACGGGCTTGCTAGGGCACCCGTAATGATAGTGACGACAAGAGTGATGACTGAGGCCTTCATATTGAATAACGAGAAGTTGAAGGTATTGTTCAGAGATGTGGATAGTGTTGAAGAAAGATAGATGTTGATGGGGATAGCAGTGATCAAGGAGGCAATGTCGGGGAGAATGGTTCAAAGAGTGATGATACGAGAAGGGGCCAATAGCCTGAGGTATTTATACCTGGAGCAAGAAGAAGGTAGATCCAAAGAGAAGACATACTTCCAAGACTCAGGAATGAATCCTTTCACTACTCTTTACCATGCCCGCAGATCAGAAGTTGACCTCGTCTCTAGGAAGGAAAAGTACAGTGGACGGGATCCTCGAAGTAAACTAGAAAAGATTGAAAATACTGTCGTCACTGCACCATATCTCAACCAGCATCGCTCGGCGTTCAGCCAATGTTTGTCGTTAAAAAGCCAACGTCGCCACGCTGAGGAAGAGTTCCTTGGCAACCTGCGATGATCAGCATCGCATGTCTTTGCCACTGCGCTGATTAGCATTGGTTAAGGCCTCGTTTCAAGCATTCTGATGATATTCGTTGAGACTCGCTGGCGCGTTGGATCCCTCACGGCGACGAAAGACAGGGAGACTAGTCACAGATGTGGTGCATCATTGTAGTCCGAACTTGACTGTATCTTCTCAAGCTCAATTATTTCGTTCTACACATCGAGCCAGGTTAGGCCTTTAGAAAACCGACTTGGTAACTTGGCTATTCACAGTGCCACTGACGGTTGTTGTGCCGGCTGAAACATAGCTGAGAATCCTTCAAGCCACTTTCCCCGTGGAGGTGTCGATGTGGCGAAACCAGTCAAACGATTACCCCCAATGGAAGATGTCAGCCTTGTTCGATCACGAGAAATGCGTGGAATTGCTTCTCTTGCATGTTTATCAGACAGAGCAGCAGGAGAGCTCATAGGCTAGGTCGGGATTGACATGAGCCGTATTACGACAAGAGTGCGCACATACGAAACCAATAGTCAGACTGATCCTTCAGGATGCTGTGTCTGCAGTGCATGCATCGCATGCATTGCCCGACGTAGTCTTCAACGCCGTGTGGTGGGCACAACGGTTGGTCTGGCTATGGGACATAAATATTAGGCTGTGAGCGTAGAGCCACTCTCGACCTCCCTCTCAACCCATATTACCCACCAATATACTCATATTCTGAACCAGCATGAAACTCAACACCTACTTCCTGATTCTCGTTACCGTTGCTGCAACTGCCGAACGTGCCTACTTGGTATCTCCACCTGAGGCGAGGATTGCACCTCCCA
This sequence comes from Fusarium devonianum, assembly GCA_017140155.1. Lineage (NCBI taxonomy): Eukaryota > Fungi > Ascomycota > Sordariomycetes > Hypocreales > Nectriaceae > Fusarium > Fusarium devonianum. The sequence continues at coordinate 127,614 of JADBHU010000017.1, read as the reverse complement.
ATGATGGCTTCCAAAAGCTCGAAAGGCGCAAGGGTTGCAGCGGCAACCGGTTGAATACCGACGAGTGTCAAGGCAACAGAATGAGAGCCTTCAACTCCTTTCACAATTGGTAAGTGATATTCCCTTCCGATAGCTTAGCTCTTATGTGAATTTCACTAATCGCATGTAACTGAAGCCAATCTTGCTGGCGGCCACTGTTGTGCTCGTGAAAAGACGCGCGAGTATGGGCTGGATTTGAGAAAGGGGGGCGGCCGTGAAGATTGCGGATACTGCTACACGGGGTACTGCAAGTCTGTCTAGTTAGTAATCGCGAATCCGCTGAGACTCTCGCCCAGTGGAGCAGTTTCAACCCAAGTTCATGAAGTAAATTATTAGTCTCGAGATAGTCAATATGTGTACAGTCTGAAACAATTTGTTTGCTCTTGCCGAGCCCTGTTTTTTTGTTTTTCATCCCACACTTGACTCCATCGTTATATAGGTATAATCTCCTTTACAACTTCTCCTATGCTGTCTCCTGGTGGGTAGTTCCAGCGTTATCCTCCGTCCTCTTCGCAGCTCCGTTGCTGGTGCCATTGGCAAAGCCCGAGTTCCGCTGCAACGTCTCGTCTTCGCTGGAGCCCTGAACAGCGTGCTCCAAATCGTAGCCAGCTTCCTTCCTGATGCGGGACATCTCTTCCGGCGGAGGAGGTACCCACTTGGAGCTCTTCATGGGGTTGACGTGCTGGATGTACATGGTGTCGATCTCCTCGAGCGTGCGGCCTTGGCCCTCGATGACGAAGAAGTAGACGATCAGGCCGCCGAGAATGTTGCAGCCTGCAAAGACGTAGCCGTACCGGAAGTCAATATCTTGGATGATGAAGGGAGTGAAGAAAGCAATGAGGAAGTTCCACAGCCAGTTGCTGGCTGTCGAGAGGGCCATGCCCTTTGCACGGTATCGCGAGGGGAAAATCTCGGCCATGATTGTCCAGATCATGGGGCCCCAGGTAGTAGCGTAGCCGAGGATGAAAAAGCAAGCCATGACAATCATGGCAATGCCCGCACTCTTGGTCTGCTTGGGATCTTGCCTATCTAGCGAAAAGTGGCCGACAGAGGCAAAGATGAGGAAGCAGACAAACATCCAGACACTGCCGGCGATCAGAGACTTGCGACGGCCGTAGTGCTCGACGATGTATAGACCGATGAATGTGACCACGAAGTTGATTGTGTTGAGGATGATCTGCGTGACAAAACTGCTGATACTGACAGATCGGAAGATGGTGGTTCCGTAGTAGAAGAAGAAGTTGGCTCTGCAGGTTCGTTAGCATAGTTCTGACATTCTATGGTTGAGATAAGGTTTCGGGTGGTCACGCGACACGCCAAGGGCAACCCGAGATCTGACAACCGAGATCAGGAATACGTACCCAGCTGTTCACAGAGATTAGTAAATGTTGCCAAGTAAATGTGCATCTTTGAGACTTACTCAGCTGTTGGAACATCTGGAGTGAGATACCGATGAAGAGACGGTAGGCCATCCGTGGCGCGCGCACCATCTCGACAAATTCCGAGATGGGATTGCCTTTGGTGATCTTCTCAGCCTTGAGCTTTTGCTCAATCTCCTCCATCTGGGTGTGGATGGCCCAATGGTTTGGTGTCGCGCCGTAGATCTTGCACAGAGTCTCCCGGGCACGGTCGACATTGCCGCGACGGTAGTCATATCGTGGCGTCTCAGGGAAGAGAAGGATGCCGAGGCCGAGGACCAAGGTAAAGACCCAGCCGAGACCGATGACAATGCGCCACGAGGCAGAGCTGTGCTTTTGGTGGGTGTATGTGCCGTAGTTGAAGCAAGCAGCGAGGAAGATGCCCATGGTGATGAACAACTGGTAGCAACAGACCATGGCTCCTCGAATCCACGGAGGACTATTCCAGATTAGCTTCAGATGGTCATGCTACCCAGCCTTGAGTTGGGATTGTACTCACGCGCTTTCAGCTTGATACATGGGGACAAGCAGCGAGAGTGCTCCGACGCCGAGTCCAGCGACCCATCGTCCCATCATGATCTGGACCCAGTCGCGGTTGGAGGAGATCTGGACGATGAAGCCGACGGCGATCATGAAGCTCCAGAACGAGATGCTGATCTTGCGACCGATGCGGTCGGAAATTGGAGCGGCAATGAGGGCGCCAATCAAGGTGCCGATGGAGAGGAGACCGACGATCAAGCCTGAGCGGACATTGCTAAACACGTGTTCTCCGCTGCTGTTTTTCTGTGCGAAACGGTCGAGAAAGTCGGGCATCTCGAGGAAGCCGGAGATCTGACCAGTGTCGTATCCGAAGCTGTGTAGAAGGCGCCTGGTTAGAGTTGTGTTTTCCATGGCAGCATTGAGGCTCCCAATTGAGGCGTAGAGAGTCGTCGTCGTCATGTGGGTTCAACTTACAGAAGTCCACCCATGGAGACAAACAAAGCCAAGACGAGTGACCGTCCTGTGATTCGGGGCAGAGGCGAGTAGTCGAGTCCCGTCAAGGACCGACGCGCACCCTTTTCTTTCCCCATTTCTGTATTGGGGTTCTGTTCATCGAAATGAACTGTGAGATAAGACGGCGCCATGATGGGCAACAAGGGCTATGGTGAGCCAGGCGGGTAGTAAAATGTAGCTACAAGTGTTGGGTAATAGGTCACACTGATGAGGAGGGGGGTGAGGGCCAGGAATTGGGTTAAGGAACGAGTGCAGATCCGAGTTTAAATAGGTTCCCTCCAAAGCAGTTCCTCTTGAAGTCGTGGTGATGTCAGACCCGACAGGGTTACCCAATGAGACCTCGTGACGGCTTTGACGGACTTCATCGGCGTCGAAAGCTTCGAAACTTGAATAATCGGCCCGTTCCCCAGCAGTCAGGTGCTGGCCTCCCATGGGGAAAATTGGGGAACTTGTCCCATGGGGAGGGGGGGGTTATTGTGGTGACAGACGTGGCTGCGGATATGGCTGGCCTTTTTTTTTGTTGGAGAGTGTGATTATGACGTCTGTGTGCCCGTGTGACGATCCTCCAATTTGGGCGACCGTGGTTCCGAGAGTTCCGGGCTGGGTCATAGACGTGGCACGCTAATCTGGAACGGTGAACCCCAAGTTATTGCCGGAGTAAAGCTGTTGGCAGACGTGGGCGTTGACCAGAAATGCTGCTTCTCGAGTTCATCTGCTTGTCTTGAGCTATAAGCCCAAAACACACTGCTTCCAAGCCCATGCCGCCAAGCTGTCAGCGTCTTTCTACCCTGTTCATCGCCAAGTCATCGTCCCGTGGCCATCTACCGCAACAGGAACCGTGCGGCTGCTCGCGTTGCAGGGCAGTGACCTTGGCAAAAAGCCCCAGCAACCACCAACGAGTGATGACGCCAGCGGTAAGCTTAGAGCGTTGCAACTGTTGCAGCCACGGAGAAGCTTCTCTCTGAGCTTTTTTTTTTCACTCCTCGCATGTCCCGACAGACAGTTCCGGGCGGCCCTCCCTCGGCCGAATCCCCAGAAAAAAAAGGGTCAAGAGACCCGTAATCTCCGGGTGCGTGGTCGAAACGTGGGGCGGGTGTCCCACCCTGAACCTTTTTCTCGAGTCTCGGTGCCCTCTAGAAGGTCCACGACAGGGGGCAGCGGCCAATTAAATTACGCGAGCTCAGAGTAGTACCAGCAATTTTTCATCACTTACGAATCGTAATATTCCCGAGGCCGTAGCCGGACGCCTTTTTCCCAGAGTCGTTTCACTCTAGTTGTCCGTGGGCTACCCTAAACACCTCATGCTTTTTTACCCATGCCTTGGACTGCCCGGGAACTAGTATAATTGTTGTCAATTTGGTCTTCCGAATTACTACGGTCTCAGAGCCTGTTATTTCCATAATACAAAGAAGCCAGTAAAGCAAATAAAAGGTTCCAAGAGGCAATTCATGGTAAAAGTAGTTGAGTGGTCCACCACCTTTGTGCTCAGTGGTAAAGCCCTTTTGGTTGACAATTGCCTGCTTGAGATCTCTGACTTTCTGTTCCCTCATCAGGGCGCTCGCCATGGCACCCACTGCTGGCTTCATAGGGTATGCCTTCAGCGACTCGCCTCCCATTTCGAAGATCTTCAGCATCCACTGTACCAGAGACAGGGGCATCTCCCAGTGATCACCAGGTGGTGGTGTTCCAAGTCCAAGAGCGCGGGACCTGACTTGACGCTCCTCAGTCCGGTACGAAAAGCCGCGGACAACCGTTGGCATAAACTCTTTTGCGTCTCTGTAAGCGACAACAGCGAGCTTGAAGACACGCGCTGCAATGCTGCCAGCAGCAGCATGAGTTGGGGTGCAAACTATGGCTGGCCCCTGTCCAAGGGCAGAGCAAGCAGAATGGTTGCAGCCATCAAGTCTGTCTCGCCAGAACCAGCAAACCCAACGATTGGTAGGATAGCCAAGGGAACAGCGCGAAGTACATATGCAAAGTCCGCCCTGTCCCTAACGTCGAGATGCGAAAGGATTGCATTCCGTAGGCTGGCACCTTGGCCAAGTAAAAAGTTGACAAAAGGGATTGGCGTCATGGGCTCTGTTGTAAGCGAGGCCAGAGATTGACCTTGAGCAACGTCTCGCTGTAAAAGACGAAGCCTTTGGAGTTCTGCCGATGCTTGATCCAAGGTGATCTTCGGGCTCGACTGGCTCAGCGTTTCGGTTGTCGCCGCCACATTCTGAAGGTGTCGTCGGGCAAACGAAATGCTGTTGGCTGGGTTCGACAACTTGGCACCAAAAACGGTCGGATTTGCACTGGGAAGAGCGTCATGGGTCGATTCCACCCTAAACACCCTCTCGACGGCCTTGACTCGAGGAACAGCTGTGATGTCCTGCGGCGAAAATACAAGAAAAACGTCTTCCCAGGCGTTTCTCTGCTCTCCCTCATCCCATGAGTTGACAGCTCTGACAGGCTTCTCACGCGTCATGAGCTGGGCAGTGTCAATACCACGGGGTCGTCGACAGTCGAGAACCAGATCGCCAGAGTGGTTGAACGTCAAATCTTGCCTCACAATCTTACAGGGCCAAGAGTCATCATCGGGCTTGTCAGCAGATGGAGGAGGCGCAAAAGCAAGGCCAACAGTATCGTCTTGTTTCTTGAGGCGACTGAGAGACTGGCCGAATGCCTGGCTGAACGGGGGGGGACTTGGCAATGGCCCAGTACTCGGCGTTGGACTGGGGCGTTTTGCGTATGAACCGAACGGGAACTTTGTGCTTTCGAATGCTGAGAACATCGAGGCGAGCGTCGATGACGTCCTGAACAACTCCTTGCTCCATCGCAGTGGCAGCTTGGGCAGCAGAGGGGTAGGCGATTATGGGAAGGTAGGGTGTCTTTTGATCGACTTGAAGTCGCTGTGTTCCAATCACCTGCTTGTAGCGTTGCATATTCCACCCGGCACTGCAATAAGTCAGTACTGTCCTGTCAAAGATGTTCATGGCAATCTGGGTAACTCGCCGTCCATAGTCATGGTAAGCAAACGGGGCGAGGCCGAGAACTGTCCTGATGTCACCGGGACCGGGATGCTTTGGTCTGATGGGTGCCGCTATGGTAATGACGCTGTTGTGACCGACGAGTTGAGCCATGGTGCAGGACAGATTGCCCATTCGGCGACCTTGATGGAATGCGGCATCAGCTTCCAGGAACTGTGACTCGAAAGGCATCGGCCAACCCTGCACAGCAGGGCTTTCAACTGTGAAATCGTAAACCACCCACTTGTCAACCTTCTGTCTGGCATTGACTGGAAGGATAAGTTCACTGGCAGCAAACAGCTGCCAACAAAAGTGAGTGCTTGGTCGACACGGAATCAATCTTGATGACAATGTTGTGGTTAAGAGAGGCGGAACCGGTCTCCATCCTGGGGCCAAAGTGCGTTGCCGCCGTGTTGACAGCCTTGGGAACCTGGATCTTTACCTCGAGTCGAGGAGTGCCACCCTGGTAGTTGAGAAAGTTCATTTGGATGGGAATTTGGCTTTCGAAGCCAACACTCTGTCCACCAAATGATCTGATGGCAACAGGCCTGGCGTTCCAGCCATCGGATTGCAAGAAGGCGCAGGGCGCGTGGTCAAACTTGGGGGGCATTTTGAAAGATTCCTCCTGGTGCTGGAGGTGAAGTGTGAGAGGTGGGAAGGTATGAGAGACGAGAACGGAACAAAGGTAGGCTTTGAATATTGGAAGTGCCGACAGTGACAGATGGCTGGCCGTCGGTAATGGAACAGGACCGAGAATATGAATCACTGGTGTTCCATTTTTTTAGGATTTGCATTGATGTAATCAGACAAATACACCTCTTAATCACACAAACTTGGATTCTTCGTTTTCTTTGTTCTGTTTATCACTACATTTTAGTCTTTATAACCAGAGCTACATTGGAAGCATTCAGCTAAGGAGAAGATATTTGCTTTCACCTGGAGTAACCTACGCCAGACTGCTACGTACGGGTAGTCTTATTTTTCACTATAGCGGAAGTCAAAACCCAGTGCTGAGGGCATAGACCTGTGGTTTGCAACTGCGGCAAACAGAGAAAATGCAACGAGATGTTCAAGAAGCCAGGGTGGCTCTGGTACCGCTACCGCTTGCACTTAGGTTCCATTTTCATCATCCCCTGAATGCGTGCACACTCTGCCCAAGGAACTTGCCTAGGTCTAGCCCCCGCGCCAGACGCGGGTGGGATAGTCATCGAGTTTATCCTAAATTCTCTCTCAACCTCCCTGCACCTGAGTCCTTACAGGTCAACTTTAGAAACAGGGGACTTGGATTGACAAATAAAGGTGGCAAGCAAGGGCAATCAGTCATCAGCCACCACGTGTCCGGCTATAACAAAATGTCAACGAGAGACATACTTCGTGCCCCGTTTCAAAGGCAAGTAGCACAAAAGGTTTCCTTCACTATCGAAACCCTCCCGTAGTTGTTTGCCTAAAGCATATAGACGAGCTAGATCATCGCTAGCCGAGACTACCCAGCAGTCATTGTGACCGACCCCAGGGATAATGGTTTTGTTCGGCTAAGTCTCCAGCAGTATTGTGACCGCCATAAAGCCGAGTAAATTGGCCTCGTTGATCGTTGGCCTCCCGGTGGCTCAGTAAGAGAGCAAGCTCAACAGTCTTTGCTAGATCGGGTCATATACGTCGTGATAATACTTGAACTTTTATTGCAATGCCAGGCTGTCGACGAAAATAGAATGACAGGGTATCAGTCTCTAAAGCCCAGGAGGGAGTTTTCTGGACTTTCATATGTTTTTGACGATGAGAACCCATCGAGGTGACATCCGTGCTGGAAAACCGCGTCAAATTTCCTAAGGGGACTAACTAGACTGGAAACAAAACCGTAGAGCGCTCACTTCGAACTATCCTCAAAAGTGGAAGACTCAACCAAGTGACATCATGTACACCGAAAGTGAAATCATGCGAGAATATACCAAAGCCTCAACATAGGTGCTTGATGCAGCACGAGCGTCTGTGAGATTGGCAAGATTGGCTGCATATAGTTAGTGTGCTGATTCGATGCTGAGAAAGGCTTTTCAATACTAATAGAAAACTTTCTTTCATCGGCTGGCTGTCTTAAGCAACTCTATTGACTCTGCACTGTTGTTTCACGTCTTTATAGCTTACTGAATTAATAATCGAATATTCCAACGTTATTTTCACAGTATTTAAGACATAGAAGTGTTCTTATCTACGACTTTTGCTACAAGGGTAGTGATGATGGAGGAGGAAAGTTGATCGATTGAACTAGGACAGGGTCTACAAGGCTGCTATGTATCATTTGGAGCTCATGACCGTCATCCCCCTGGCGGTTGCCAACATCTGCCGCCAACTAATTACATGTCGTGCATCAGCTGTGTCGGCTGGTGGAAATCCCGGTACATAATTGTTGATTGTGTTAAAAGGGAAAGGTGTTCAGTCTGGATAAAGTTCTCTTAATGCATATAATAATGCAGCAGAGACGCACATGGCAATGTAGTCGCAAAGTTATCTCTGGAATTAGCTGTGGCGATATGGGGCACGCATCTGAAGCCGCCACGCGACTGACAAGCCAGGGGTGCAAGCTCCCCTAGTCCTTTGTTACTGGATCTGGAGATTTTGAACCCATGGTATCTCGAAACTCTACACTGGTATCATTTGCGCTCAGCGTCTAAACACCGTACTGCGCGTATAGTAGATAGGCTTCTCGATCCACCTGGCACGTTGTCTAGGCCCCAGTCTCCCAGAGACCTGGCCTATAGCCTGATACCGAGTCTTATGTTATTCCTCTATAAGAACCAAGCATAAGATAAGATGTCATAAGAATCGATTTTATATAAGACTATAGGTTGAAACCTAAGACCTTTTTAGAAAAGATTAGTATATTAACGAGCAAGTTTAGGATAGTAGTTTACGGACTAAGTTCCCACACATCAAGCTTTGCAAGACACCATGCAGGAGTAAAGTGTAAAGCTAGCAGCTAGTTATATAACCACTGGCCATGCCCGACCCGAAACCGGCACGCCAAAAGCAAGAGTCTGGTCATGCTCGGCGGGAACGGGATGAGAGCAATTTTGGACGCACGTGACGATTTTCCCGATACGGTAGTACAGCTCAACGCAACTACTGACACGTGCAACATTCCCCTCAAGGGACTTGTTCCCGAGAGGACATTGAAGCACCCCCCAACCGTGGACAGAAGTGACAACGAGGCACTCATGGTTATGAAACACGGCAAGGTGTCGCGTCTTACTATTGGCGCAGCCAATGGCATAGTGTCGGTCGTAAGGCATTCTCCCTGTCGCGATTTTATCTCCGAGGAGTTGTGCATCATGGGTTACAAGCCAAGGGGCGCAGGTCGAAAGCCCTTTTCTAAAGGCGGTGACTCCGGAGCCTGTGTTTGGGATGCTTAGGGCCGAGCTGCTGGGATAATAACGGGAGGAACGGGGGGTCAGAGGGAGGGAGCTTTTAACGTCACATATATCATCCCTGTCGAATGGCTCCTGAAAGACATCAGAGCTTATGGCTTTGATCTAGAACTAGCCTAAAGACTAGTCTAAGGTAGAGATATAGCTAGAAAGTTATAATATATCTTTTTAATCTCTTTCGTACCCTTTACTAAACTATATCATAACATTATCTAATGCTTAGCAGACTATAAATTAAGTAATAATATAGAAAACAGGTTGAAATCTCTCGTCTACCACATTATTTGATAAAAAGTAAACGATTGCGAGCGGTATTAAAAAAGAAAGGAGATGAACCACTCAAACTTGGACGAACAGGGAATCGAACCCTGGACCCCTCCCATACGGCGCCTTAAAGGTGCGAAGGGAGTATTATACCCCTAAACCATCCGCCCGGTTATATTGAATCAGCTATAATATTAGACATGATAATCCCTAACGCAACAACTGAGTAGAGAAGACATGACTGCTCGCAGACCATGTTCATCAAAAGTCGGCGCTTCCTCTCTGATACATTCCTGATGCAGTCTCATGAGGTGGAAAAACCCATATTATTCAATCAGTTTTGCAATTAATTACCTTTCCTGCAATGTCCCGTCGTCGAATCATCATTACCCCCGAAACGCCTTCCCAGTGCTAACATTCAGCTTCGTCCACGGCGACCCCGTCGTCAAATACCACGCAAACTGTATCGGCCAATAGACGTGTATCGTCCACAGCCAGGGCAGAGGGTCCCAAGCCTCATAGGTCCCGTCCTTCCAGTAGATCAAATGCTCAGCAAAGGCATGTATACGCTTTCGACACTCGGTCATGCTCATTGTGCTGCGGAACAGCGTCAGGTAAAGTGGGTGTAAGACCAGTTCCACCAAGTCTTGGCTGATCCAGTAGCATCGCGGGGGGTCAACGGGCGTCAACGGAGGCGTCGAGCTGGACTTTGGTAGTGCGACGGAGAGCACGGAGAGGTATTCGTCAACAAGGACTGGCGTGTTGTTGAAGAGGATGGTGGCTGTGTGGACTCTAGGATTGCATTCAATAGGGTAGATGGTGACCTTTTTATCTACACCCGACTTCATGCCGTCCTCGTCCTCGCGGTGAATCAAAAAGTCGAAGCTCAGGTGGCCGGTAAAGTTGTCTCCACCGGCTTCCGCTTGTTTGACGGTAAATTCAAGCATTGCCCTGCTCAGAGGAGAGTCTTCGGGCAGCGCAGCATAGTGCATGAGTACGTCGGCAGAGCGACACGCGACAAAGGCACGGACGCGCCCACGAATGATCAGAGCATGAGTGCAGAACTCGGGTCCGGTGATGAACTCTTGGATTATGAAGGAGCAATTGGCTGTGTCGAACGGAATTGAGTCGATTCGCGCGAGTGTAGCCTCCTCGGATGCCAATGGCAGCAGAGGCATGGAGAATCGGGCTACATCGTCAACGCCGACCGGCTTGACGAGGTATTGCGCGGCTCCCTCCTTGTGCTCGAGGCCTCCGTGCTTGGCGAGAAAGTCAACTACTTCCTCTCTTCCCGCGACGACCTCTGTAATCGGAACGATGAGACCGAGTTCCTTTGTGTGTTGGATGAAAGCATCCTTCTCATGAAACTTGCGGGTATCGTCCACACCGAACTGGATCGCCTTTGCGCCTGTACGGGCCTCGATAATCTCCTTGACCGCAGCATCCTCAATTGCGGCATTGACATCAGAGACAGAGACCCAGAGATCCACGTCCTCGTGATGTATAATCTCCAGCATCTGGTTCAGATAGCGGTCATTGAGGCCCCTGTCGTTAGACGGGTCGTACGGGCGATGAAGGCTGTAATACGTGTCGACCGCGGATGAGACCCGACCAGGAGAAAGCGGTTGGCAGTCTGCGCCGATGACGCGATGCCCGCGACGATGGAACATGCGGGCCAGAGAAAGGCCCTTGGCCATGTTGACGCCCGTGACGAGGACGGTGACCTTGTCCTGCGCATCTCGAGATTTGCCGGACGGACCGTACGAGAGACGGTGCCTAAGGAATGCGCCGAGTGCGATGGTGAGGTCCGTGGGTAACAGGACAAAGCTCAGGACGATGAGGGAGAGGTTCTTGAGGGAGTGATACACGCGCGAGTTGTCCCTGGGCCTATCCCGCCCAGAGTATGTGGACGCCATCTGAGGCCTCTAGAACTTCTGCAGAGCCTCAAGCAGAGATCGTGAGTTACGTTCTTTGTCAGGCTTCAGACACAGCTCAAACAACGCGCTCAGCATGTTTTGGTGGATGTAAAAACGGTCAGGAGTCAATCGTCCGGAGGCTCGACTCCAAGACGTCATGACTTGGCGGGGTCGTGAAACTAGAGGCGCCCCGAGTAGCGCATCCGGGGCACCGTCATGCCCGCCCGCTCGTCGAATATGCGGGGAGTTGGTGGAGGTACGTATAGATTGTGGTGGATAGTAGCTTTGCCCTGGGGTTGGGGTTGGAATCCTGATGGTTTCGGTAGGCTGTCGTTCCAATGGCTCTGGTCCAGTACAGCTGGTGGGTATATGAGAGAGTGTTGGTGTTGGTCGGAGTAGTAATGCAAGCTGGGACACCTACAACGTTGACATATCAAGTTGCCTTCGCTTATGAATACAGCATTCGGAGAATGAGCCAGCAGAACTATGGATCAGCCAAAGAACAAAGCTCAATGGCCCATTCCTCAAGGATCTAAAAGTCTAGAACAAACCCCCCCTCAAACCACATGGTAGCTTTCTGCCAAACCTGATTATGGCAAATGGCCAGACCCCCCATGAAAACGGTCGTTTACGGTATGGACCCACACGCCTCCTCCAGTAGCACCATTTTCTCCGAATGGAATACGGTTACACTCGATTGCGGTGTTGATATTGGCGTTTTCGTCAAAACGGGCTGGCCTCTTACTTCTATGACGTGCCAGACTACACGGCCAAGTCAAGGGAGACAACGGTGAGTGGATAACGGCATCAAGCCGATGCCAGCTCTAGACGCAAGTCGCCGCGAACGAAAAGCAAGACGGGATGAGAATCACTTGACTCGTCAGTTTACAAGCTATAGAAGACAGTCGGCTCATTGCGTGTGGGTAGTGTGTTGAAGGCCCATTCTATCTGCGTATGTTCCCCGAGCAACAACAAACGGCACAATCAACGAGAGCCCAGATAGATCGACTGTATAATCTAAAACAGCAGATCTGTCCCGCTGTTAATTGTCCGGTACCATGCCAGTGTCTTGACGCAACACCCAACACCATCCACTAACCCGCCGTCGGCACGTTTTTCGCGTTTAGGACACCCTGTGTAACTCGACACCATTTGATGACGCGCACATGTAAGATCGTAGTGTAATCGAAGCCCGCCCGTGTTTGAGTTTAGCGCACGAGATTCAGGTACCGTCCCCACGCCGATCGAGTTGCGCGAGGCTAGAATCTAGATCTTACGCAAGATCCGTCCCGAGCCAAGAATAGGAAGGGAATAAGTCAACACGCTGTGGAACCCTGGATCTGGGGCTGGAACACATCGTGCCTGTCTCGATGACGGTTAGAGGCTCGTACACCGTTACTTGTACTCCATTCCTCATGCGGTACCTCCCGTTGCACTCTCGCACGCGGCCTTTTCCAAAGTATATGACACCTCGAGATTGAGGATTGGCAGAGACAAGGTACCGAAAAGGCTAGCATGCTATATGTGGTGCTCGGTATCAGTTACCTCAAGGGTCTCTCCAATAGTAATAACCGGTCGTCTTCCGAGCAATACGATGACACCACTATTCGCGGGCTTTTAGAGCAAGGGCTTTGGTTGCGTCGACTTGTTGCGGGTTGGGACATCCACAACACACCATGTCGTTCGCATCATTCTTTGGTCAACGAGGCCAGAAGCTCTCCACAGTCTACTCAATTAGCTTCCGACAGACCATGGCTTTTGCTCGGTGGCTTTGTCTCAGTACTTCTGGCATGGCTACGCGTCCCTTCGAGTTGCATGTACTGACGACTTGTATCCTGTGAAAGACGATGGACCCTGGGCTTGAAGCTTCTTTTCCGCTGTCGGTAGTCGAGACGAGAGAAGAACAAGATTTTCTCAGGCAACTGATGCAAGATCTAACAGAAGAGAGCTCCGCTGACCGGACCTCCTCCCATATTTGCTCAAGGGGTCCAGGTTACATATAAGCTGCTGTCCCAAGCACCCCGATTGACTTCCACTTTACCATTCACTCTCCACACCCTCACACCTCTTCTCTTCAAGCCCCCTTATTCAACAACCTATTCATCCTTCCATTTTCCTCGTGCTTGCTGATCGCCCACCATGTCTGACATGCACGCCACTGTTGAGCCGACAGCCAAGGGCTTCTCGGTCTGTGGCTACGAGAAGATCGAGTACGACTTCGAGTTCCTCGATGGCGTCTTCAACCCATCCAACCCCCAGCTCGCAGAGTGCTACCGTCCGTGGGGACGCTGCCTGGCGGTCATGGACCTCAACATCTACAACCTCTACGGCGAGGAGATGCAGAAGTACTTTGATCACCACGGTATCACCCTCAAGATCCACAAGACCATGATCGGCGAGAAGGCCAAGAGCATGGAAACTTTGCTGTCGATTGTCGACTCCATGACCGAGTTTGGCATCTACCGAAAAGAGCCCGTTCTCACCGTCGGTGGTGGCCTAGTCACCGACGTCGCTGGGTTAGTCTCATCTCCCCTCGCACAACGCATCCATCTATCCATCACAAACTCCCCGTTGTTGTCTAACCACATCCCGTAATAGATTTGCCTGCGCCGCTTACCGCCGCAACACCAACTACATCCGCATCCCCACCACCGTCATTGGCCTCATCGACGCCTCCGTTTCCATCAAAGTCGCCGTCAACTACGGCCGCTACAAGAACCGTCTGGGCGCTTACCACGCGCCCTCTCACACATTCCTCGATTTCACATTCCTTCGTACTCTGCCCAAGGCCCAAATTCGAAATGGCTTTGCTGAACTTATCAAGATTTCTTCATGCGCGCACAAGCCCACGTATGACCTGCTAGACGGTCACTGCGAGCAGCTCATCGATACTGCGTTTGGCCGCTCCGATGGTGCTTCGCCCGAGCTCAAGAAGATTGCAGACGAGATTTGCCGAAATGGCATCTACGAGATGCTGCGTCTCGAAACTCCCAATCTCCACGAGATTATGCTAGACCGCGTGATTGCATACGGTCACACGTGAGTCCACTTGTCAAGTTGACCATCGGAAAGATACTAATGTTATATAGATGGTCACCCCTACACGAGCTCGTCCCCGAGACGCCTCTTCGCCACGGCCATGCCATCTCAATTGATATGGCATACTCTGCTACTCTTGCTAATCTTCGAGGCCTGCTTTCAGCTGATGAGCACAAGCGTCTGCTCAACCTCTTCTCTCGAGCTGGTCTGTCCATGGATCATCCTCAGTTTGATGGCTCTCTACTCGAGCAAGCCACCACTGCCATCCTCAAGACCCGCGATGGAAAGTTACGCGCTGCTGTACCCGTCGGCTCCATGGGCGACTGCGTTTTCCTGAACGATGTCAGCCATAAGGAAATGTGTGACGCTCTCGACGAGCATAAGAAGACTATGAAGTCGTACCCCCGCCGTGGCGAAGGTGTAGAGGCATATGTTGACTCGAGTGATACTGGTTACACAGTCAACGGTGCTCCTGTGGAGAATGGTGCCTCCAATGACCTGCCTATGAACGGTGTCAAGAACAGCAACCACCACGCCTCTGGCCCTGAAGGTGTTGACGGCCTCCAGGATGGTGGAGATGACATGAACAACAACTACTCACTCAACGGGGATTCCAACGGCTACACAAACGGCACTGGAAATTTCAACAGCGGGCTTAAGGAGAAAGTCAATGGCCTGGGGAACCAGATCTACAACGCTGTTGCTGTTGATGGCCTGCGTGGGTCATGAGTGCATCTAGCGGAATGAATTGGATATGTTGATTGATATTTCGACTTTTCTCAAATACTCGCATCCTGGGATAAGATAAGAAAGCTGGATGTAATTTCCGGTTCTCATGGCAAACATGTAACATTTGTTAATCAAGCCAAACTCAATATCTTTTGCAAAAAAACAACAGCATCATCAACATTGAATTTCTTCACTATACAGCGACAGTTGTAACACTCCCCATTTAAACTGCCCGTCACTCTCTCACAAGCAAGGCGCCTTCGCAATAACAAAGTACACAGGTCGACTATGATATGTCGGCCTGTTCCATCCAATAAATCGCTCAATACATCATCGTAAGTGAGTAATAGAACGACGTACTCATACTTGGGGTCTCAAACTCTTGTACCACATTATAATAAAGCTACCACGATGTACTTTCAAAGCAAGCAAATAAGTCTGTATCGTCATGTCTACGGCCTCGAGCAATTTCCCAAGGTGGGACTGGTTTCACTTTTCCGCGGAAAGATAGCTTGTCAGCCGCCGCGGAGAAAACAGCGCCCATTATCGCCATTATCACCACCATGGATGTCCTTATCACAGTGGCCATTAGTGCGAAGTTCGGCGTATTACTCAGATATGCAAGCCTACACTGTGAATTCTCTTTTGAAGTCAACTTTCCGCGGGAAGATAGGCACCCTCCTTCCCCCGCCACAATGATCTCCTTATATAGAGCTATCTCGAACATAGCAAAGAACTGCCTCTGCTCAATTTAGTCACTTCACTCGTTGCTGGCCTACGACAAAGTACCACTGATCAGCCATGGCTACCACTGGCGTTTCCACCTTTTGGTCCAGGACCGACAAGTATCTCATGTCCACTGGCGTCCCCTTCTCTCCTGTCGTCATCACCAAAGCCAAAGGCACAAGGCTGTACGACGCCAACGGAAAGAGTATTCTCGACTTCACCTCAGGTCAGATGAGCTCACTCCTCGGTCACTCCAACCCCGAGATCGTCGAGGTTGTCCAGAAATATGTTGCCGAGCTTGACCATCTCCTCAGCAACATGATCACCCACCCTGTCGTCGACCTGGCTGAGCGCCTTGCTCGTATCCTCCCAGCTCCTCTCCAAAAGTCATTCTTTCTCAACACTGGTTCAGAGACGACCGAAGCCGCCCTCAAGATGGCCAAGTGCTACACCGGCAAGTTCGAGGTAGTCGCCTTCTCAGCCAGCTACCACGGCCTGACATCGGGTTCTGGCTCTGCCACATTCTCCGCCGGCCGCAAGAATGGTGGTCCTGTCATGCCTGGCCAGCTTGCTTTCCCAGCGCCTTACGCTTACCGCTCTCCTTTTCGGCATGCGGACGGCTCATACGACTGGGAAACGGAGGTTGAGTTTGGCTGGTCCATGATTGACCGACAAAGTGTCGGATCGCTTGCAGCTTTTATCATGGAGCCCATTCTTAGCACTGGTGGTATTCTCGATCTACCACGGGGCTACCTCAAGCGAATGAGCGAGGAGTGCAAAAAGCGTGGCATGCTGATTATCATGGATGAGGCGCAGACTGGGGTAGGCCGAACGGGCCAAATGTTTGCCTTTGAGCAAGAGGGCATTGTACCTGACATTCTGGCTCTCTCGAAGACTCTTGGTTGCGGTCTGCCTCTGGCTTCCGTGTCCACGACGGTCGAGATTGAGCGGGGTTGCAAGGAAGCGGGCTTTCTCTGGTTAACAACACACCTCAACGACCCTTTAACTGCTGCTGTTGGGAACAAGGTCCTGGAGATTGTCGAACGGGACGATATTTGCCAGAAGGCAGCTGAGAGGGGTTCTCAGCTCCGCGAAGGTCTACTGAAGCTGCAGAAAAAATACTGGTGCATCGGCGATGTTCGCGGTCGCGGCCTCCTTCAAGGCATCGAGATCATCTCTGACGCTAGAACCAAGGCACCTGGGCCTGAGCTTGGTCAAAGGGTGTCTGACAAGGCTATGGAGCTGGGCCTGTCATGCAATGTCGTAAATCTACCAGGCATGGGTGGTGTATTCCGACTGGCGCCGCCTGTTACTGTGACGGCAGAGGAAATTGAGGAGGGATTACAGATTCTTGACGATGCTTTTGCACATGGTCTAGGGACACTGTAACAAGGTTGAGAAATTGAAAGGTGTTAAGCATGTTTCCTAAGCTAGTTCGTACAACAGTATCCATCGTAGATACAGACGCGGAGGAGATCATAGCACCCTGATAATCACAGCAAGGATTGACCATGCTGACCATTCCGGACTTGATAAGCGGAATGATCTACACCGCGGGCTAGATGAATTGAGTCTCTCTCCCTTGCTTCACGTGTTTACCCAATCTTACTGTATTTTCATTCTCCCCGCCCAATGCGACTCTTTATGCCGATATGCCAAGATCTTGTTGCATGTTCCACTTGACTCAGCCACCACATACATGACGAGGCAGAACAAATACGGTATTATCTGCCGATGTATGTTTCAAGATGTTGCACAGAAATTGAGGGAATAAAAAGGTCCAACCGAGAATCTTTCTCCTCAAGTGCCCGAATACTGATTCTACCCGCAACCGTCCACCGCTCTAGCAAATCCAACAAGATGCACCTCCTCTCGGCCGCCATCCTCAGTTTCTCGGCTGGACTGGCCAGCAAAGTCCCCCACATCGGAGGTGCTTGGGAGACGTTAGCTCAGATCCCGATTGCACCTCGACAAGAACACGCAGTCGCCGCCCTTTCAGATACCACCTTGGTTATGCTCGGTGGAGTCATCCCCAATCCAGGCGGCCCAGGGTTCAACACGACATCGCTTATGCAATTCTACGACATCCCTTCCGATACCTGGTGCTCGACTACAGAAGCACCCATCGAAGTGAACCACCCCAATGTGGCTGCAGTTGACGGCAGGATCTATCTGCTGGGAGGGTTATCTGACGCCTCCAACGGCGCCTGGAAGGCCTTTGCAGACTCTTGGGTCTACGATCCTGGAACTGACGAGTGGTCGCCTCTCGACCCCATCCCAGATGGTCGTGAGAGAGGCAGTGCGGCCATGGGCGTCTGGGGAAGCATCATCTTTATGGCTGGCGGGCTGCGGACGTTGGAACCGACCGGGCCTGGTGGAGAACAAGACACTGTCGACTTTGTGACGGCTTTCGATGCAGCCTCGTTGGCGTGGGTCAATCTTCCCGAGGCTGCACGGAAGATTCCCGAGGGGCGAGACCACGCTGCCGCTTCAGTGGTCGGAGCTAAATTCTATGTCCTCGGTGGAAGACTCCGCGGCCAATACAACGTCAAAGATACCGTCTTTATCCTCGATCTCGACAATGTGGAACTTGGATGGACCGTCAGTGAGGGACGGATGCCCGCTGCCAGAGGCGGTGTCGTATCAGGCACCGTGGACGGCAAAGTTTATGTCATGGGGGGCGAGGGGAACCCTGCTGAGGGCGCAGATGGTGTGTTTGATAATGTCGAAGTCTTTAATACAGAAACGGAAATTTGGACAATTCGTGAGGCCATGGAACTTCCTCGACATGGAGGATCGGCCGTTGCTATTGGTAAGGGTATCTATCTTCCGGGGGGAGGTGTTAAAGAAGGCGGCGCGCCGGTCGATGTTTTGGATATGTATCGGCCATGGAGAGTCTGAACAGATAGCCATTAGATTTGATCGCAAGCCATTTGAAACTGTACTACCTAGACAGACAATCCCAAGCTAATCTTTTAGTCTTATCTGTAGCTTGACTATTGCAATCAGCCGCCATCGCATTGGGTGAGTTTGCCTCAGAATGCATAAACAACATTGAAGATCGAATAGCAACCCCATAGTTGACTGACCACAATGCAACTTTGCCGGCCCAAAGAACTCCAGTTTTATGGATAACCTTGTAGATTCACGAGCATATGAGGTCATTATTACGGAAGCCCCATCGTGATCGCAACAAATCAATGCGATTCGGAAATGTGGGCAGCGCAGCACTATGATATCATCGACCCATCAAGATGATTGAAACCAAGCAACGGTCGCGAAGCAAGTCACGGCTTCATCACGTACCTCATAACCACAACTACACTCATCCAGTTCATCCGAGAAATCAGCCAACATGGACGGAGATCTGCCATCAAAGGACAACCTCAAGGCCCAGGCCATGGACGGCCGCCCCATCACCCAACCCGAAGCATCCGCCATCGCCTCCGAGGAATCAGACATGACGGGCGGCGGAATCATCAAAGGCGGTGCTGCAGCGACCGCCCAGAGTCTGCACGATCGCCAGCAGAACTTTCTAGAGAAGGCTGGGGAGGTTGCGCGCAAGCCAGTTGAGCAAGTTACAAAGGAGGACGCAGCTGAAGTGCAAAGAGCAGAGGTAAGAAGTCTGAGACATTGGAACTCATGTAGCATATACTGATAAATAATTCAGGCTCGTGTGCATGGGGGACGGCCGGGCAAGGGGTCGACGTCAGCGAATCTTCAATCTGTGGCCGATCATAATGCACAGAAAAACGAATGAGTAAAGGAAGATCCATACTATTGAGCAAAGCTGTTCACTACGGCCTTGTAGAGGCACTTTTGCTGCATCATTGTCAGGGACAATGTAAACCAACTCGGCAACTCTCACTGCTTCTGGCATATAGCAATGCTGCTATCGCAGTATTAGAGTGTAGTATGTATGATTATTAGCGAAATGGCTCGTATGATGAGCCAAATACTGGTCCGTCAGTATGTGTCAAGACATCCATGAAAACGACTATATGAATACAAGGCACTTGACATCGATGCATCCTCCCATCAGCTTTGCTGCTTCTCCCAAACATCCCTGCACTCCCGACTCATACACGCGCCTTGTGCAAGTCCGAAGTAATGCTCTGCAGCAACTCATCAGACTTATCCGGGTCATTAAGCGCAGCCCACGGCACAACGCCATTACTCGCGCGCAGCTCCTTATCGAGATGATACAACCCATGGCCCGGCTGCTTGCTGATGCGCACACACTGCTGCAGCAAGTCACCCAGATCCTTGACGTGCCGAGTCTCCTTGCGCAGGAAGCGCGACTCGATCATGTCAGTCAGCGCGTGGTCGTTTGCCTTGTCAGCGATTGAGCAGAGCTTCAGCAGATCCTCGAAAATCTCGCGCTCTATTTGCAGAGCCTCAAAGACGGGCTGCACGGGGTCGACGGGGTCGTCGGGCCACGAGACGCTGGGCGCGGGGATGTTGCTGGGCCTGGAGCGGCCGCCACGTTGGACGAGGTATGACTCTAGCCAGGTTGCGTCTGCAAAGGACTCTTGGGCTGAGCGTTTCCAGAGACTGTCGTTGTTTTAGTGGTGAATCGTCACAGAGTCCAAGTCACGCTTACCTGGCAAAGCCGTGCAGGGAGATGTTGGATCGTAGACAGTCTGCGCCGAGCTTGCGGAAGAAGAACCAGGCCCTGTACTCTTTTGCAATATGTTCACGGATTGCCTGCAAGGGTCAGTAACTCTTGTGGAGGTGAGCACTGGGTTAATGTACATCTTGGACGTCGTCGTTGAAGGAAGAGGCCCTGACGTAATTGTCAATGTTCTCATCCGAGTACTTTTTGAGGGCCTTTTGAATCTTGTCGGTGTTTCCCATGTTGTCAGTTCGTAGTGTTCGTTTTGCCTCAAGTTGATTTGGTGGTTTCCTATCTAAACTACTATGGAGAATAGTAAGTGAAGTCGGGGTATGGTTGTAAATAGTCACATTGGAGCGACAAGTATTTATAGCCGAAATCCGGATTCGCAACTATTCTCTTGTCGGACACACTAATCAGCTGAGCTTGAATTGCGAGTGCAAAGGTTGCACCCTCCTCTCGTATGTGAAGTTTCGTGGCATGTGTCGGGTGTGACGTGATCTCGCGATAATGCGCCTTGTTGTCTTTTTCGTTTCTTACTTTCCCCGCTTCACCAGGCCATAGACCTTTTAGTAACGGTGGCCAGCTAAACATACGCTTCTATCTGTCAATATTAGAAATATTCGATTTTGCCTTCGTCTCCCTGAAGCTATATAGTCTCCCCAGTGCCACAGAAAAAGTTTCGCACTGCCTTGAGAGCCAGCGTGCACACTTGACTCGATGTCAACTGTCCAGTATCGTACACATTAAGAAATGGTAATCGCAGTAAAAGCACATTTCCTAACTTGTGGTTGGATATACCGTCATTGAGAGGTCATGAAGAGTCTGGACCGCTGCCTCGGAGTGTGGGTGTGGACTAATGGGTTAACCAAAGCCGAAAAACGGTCAAGTTTAAAGAACCAAATCAAGTTTCTGCGTAGGCTTTTGCCGTTTGCATGATTCATCAGCCACTCTATAATTAGCAATATCATGGGAACGATATTATAAGAAGTTTAGTGTATTATTGGAACACACATGTTTTAACTTCACATCTATTGCCATTAGGCTAATCCAGTTCGCCCAACTTAGTACTTGTAAGCTCTACATGTTGGAGTTCGCCCTATGGCAGCTAAGCAACTACTCCTGGTCCCAGTTTTCGAGCGCAGCCTGTCCAAGCTTCTCCTCGATGAGGCTCGTGCTCAAATCCCAAAGCGAAGAAGCCAGCTCGGGATCAGAAGCCTGCGCGGTCTCCTTGCCGGGGCTGTCGGGATCAACAAAGTACCAGCCATTCATGTTCTCCTCCTCGATCTTGGGCGAAGTCAACGCCCACAGCGCACTGTAAGATCCCTGCTCTGGAGAGCGGCCGATGGTCTCCATCGTCCACGACAGTAGGTTGCCGACTAGGCCGGGGTATGCTTCCTTCCACTGCTCCTGTGCGTCTGTATTGACCTATCAAGCTGTGAACATTAGTTGTAATGATAGTTTAAAGGGTGTGGCTTACTGTTCCCGGGTGAACAGACAGCGCATATATACTGTCATTGTTGTCCTTGATGACCTTACCCGTGAGGCCATATCTTGCAAACAATATCATGGCAAGCTTGGTTCGATTGTAGCGAGTCACTGGCTCCAGGTCTGGATCGTTGATCTCCTCCTTTGATCGGAATTGCACGTTGGCCGGGCTGAGTCGATGCATCTCGCTCGACTCAAAGACAACTCGCGGAGGCGGCGTATTCGCAAGCTTGCTCGTCTTGCGCAGCAACGGCCAGAGCTGGTTACACACAAGGAAATGGCCAAGGAAATTGACGCCAAAATGCCGCTCAATGCCATCCGAGTCAAGACCAAATTGGTTTGCGTTGATTGCCGCTGAGCACACAAGAAAATCAAGCCGGTCGAGAGACTTGCGGAAACCTCCAAAGACGTCGCGCACTTGCGCTAGGTTTCCCAAGTCGCATTCCTCCCAGTGAATGTCGGCATTTGGTGATTCCTTCTTCACCGTCTCGATTGCGTTGTTGCCCTGCTCTTCCTTGCGGTTCACCATGATCACCTTGCATCCAGCGTTGGCGAGTGCGCGGCTGATTTCAAAGCCTATTCCGAGAGCGCCGCCTGTGACGACTGCAACACGGCCGTCGAGGTTTTCTGGCCGGATGATTTGAGGGCCGATGCCTGTTACTTTCTGGATGGTTGACTGCATGTTGCTGAGTCAAGGTGAGTAGGCTGGGTTAAGGTGCTTTTTTTTATTGAGCGTACTGAATTGATTCGAGTGTCTATTGCTGCGAAATAGGATGGCTGAACAAATTCAAGTCTATGAGAATATGTTTACAGCAAAGTGAGTAGTGAAGAATATCAATGTATCATGGTGACGTCCATGGAGGGAAGCGTGGAACTGTTCAACACAAATGGCGTGGGGTGACATCATGATTGCCACGACCGGTCATAGACGATGTTTGCACTTCAAGATTCATCTTGAGTAGCACCGAGCATCATCTACTGTGATCTTACGTGAACTGAATCAATCCATGATTCCAGGCGGGCTAAATGGATGGTTTCAAATTAGTATTGTCATCCACTTTCTTTCGTTGTCAGTGTTTAGCAAAGTACATTTGACTTGTCTCAATCCTCTTGATCTTTTACTTTACAGATTGCAGAGGGTCTTGAGAAGAGCGCGCAGGGTCCAAGACATGGTTGACACCACCAACACGTTGGAAGCGGGTGCGCCAAGTCCCCGGGTTCGATCGAGATGCCTGAAGCGGGCTAGTGATATTAACCAGTATTTAACTGACTCACAAGGATCCTTATAGAGGCGGACGGGCCGTCGGCGGGACTCTTCAGAAGAAATGTTTCCTCAATCTTTTGCTGCTTACTTGCTTATGAAGAAGCAACTAAGCTAAATGTGCTAATGGCCTGCAATTTGATCAACCGTGCCTAAGGGCTCTAGCGCCAATAGTGGCAAATGTAGATCCGTTCCTGCGCTGCTAGCGTTTACGCGGAGGAGGCATTTGATCTGCAAGGGCTTGGGGGTAAACTCTGCACTGGGAAAAGCATGTCGCCTGCTTCTCCTTGACCTTCTGCTCGCCTAAAGTCCGTGATGGCCGGCCTCTATGCAAACCTGTCAAAGCGTCAGCAGAGAGTGGTAATAAGTCCCAAAGTGGAGATCGCCATCCGTAAGTTGGGGTGGATGGTCTGAGTTGTTGTCTAAGTTGTCGGCCGCTTCTACTTCAGGGGTTCTCCTTGGTGCTGCAGCTGTCTCATCGCGCCACAAAAGGCCCCATCTTTGGGGAGCTAGGAAATCCCTCCGAAGGTGATGACAGAAAGTGCTGTTAGTGCTGTCAGCTTGTAGTAGTGAAGATGCTATCAGATGTTTCATGTCCGCCCAGGCCGGCTAGTGTTCTAGACCTTAATGGTGATCGTACATGGGCCAATGAGGAAATCACCGGACAAGGCACAGGGGGGCACAGCACCCTTTTAAACAGTTGGCTCTAACCTCGTCTCTGAATCCCCAGTCACGCAGCGTTGCACTCGCCTAAGCCCGGCCGGACCTAACCTCTGTCTGCTCGCGTCGACAGCTGGGCGGCCTTTTCACTCATTTCGGTGTTTGTCATTGGAGGAAATCGGGGGATCGAGGAGATTGGGGTAGGATGACATGGTTGGCAGCCCTACAGGCGAGGACCTGCGCTAGAGCCAGGGGTTGAGAGCCAAGACGCCCGAGTGGTTGTTCAATGGAGTGCGGCCACACACACAGCGGGCCATTGATCCATTGTTGAACAACCACATGCCCCAAAGGTAAGACAGGCCACGCCTTTTTTCCCTCTTGGCTTGGCGAGGCACCGAAAGAGGAAGTCGCCGCAAGCGTTTTGATGGAGGCCATGTAACTTATAAAGACAATGGGCTGCTTAGCCACGCCCGTTTCCTCGCCCCCTTCGCTCACACTCACTCTCACTCATTCCCTCTCTCTTGAACCTCTGAGCTCTCTATTCAAAGAGGCTTTCTAGCCAACAATGGCTTCCAAAGCTCATTCTTCGTCACTCATTATCTTTCTCTTCTACACATTCCTTTCCTTCTTTACTCTTGCCCTCGCCGACGATGCCAACCCCGGCGACGTGAACCCGGTCCCTCCGATCCAGGAAATCCAGACCGAAGATCCCATCTCGAGCCCGCTTACCGATGGCTGCCCTCTGCCGTGCTCCGACGCCGGCTCCGATCCCGCCGGCTGGACGCAGGTCCACAGCCACGAGGAGCTGACGGGCTGCGACCAGCCGCTGCTCTTCTCCTTCAACGTGCAGAACACCTACAGCGACTTTGCGACCTTGTATGCCTGCGTGACCACTACCTCCGGAACTACCACCTCGGCCCGCCGCGACGTGGTCAGCCCCGTCGAGGCCCGTGCCGCTGAGCAGTCTGTGTCCCTCGAGAGCAACTGTGGCGCTGAGCGGGCCACGATCAAGACAACCGCTGCTGTTGGTGGCGCTTCTCTTCGAACTGGCAGCACCGTTGCTGCTGCTGCCGCTGCCGACGCCCTTGCGCAATACGTCGCCGACGACGCCTCTTGTGGAACAACCATTCTGTTTGCCAAGACGGGCGACTCTATTGTTGGTCTGTACGTGGGCGCAGAGGTCCAGAAGACGAGCGCCTCAAGCCTCGTTCGTCAAGCAAGGTCAGTCATCGCACCCAACACTTGAGAAAGACATGTACTAACTCTGATGTAGTGCGTATATTGGCCCGCGAGCATTATGTGCCTGCTACTTGCATCAGAAAACTGGTTGGCTAACAACGTTCCAGGTGACCGCTTCCAAAAGGGCTCCCAGGTCTTCCAGATCTGCGACGCCAGCGACAAGAGGGCCGAGACGGTCGGCCTCTTTGCCGTCGACTCGATCGACAGCCTGGCCGACGTTCAAGACGCCGTAAAGGCCTGGGCCAACGGCAAATGCATCAACGTTGCTCAGGCGACCAAGGCGAGCGTCGACCTCGGCATCCTCACCGTTGGCAAGGTCCAGGCCCGCGATGTCCAGCTGCGATCCCGCATCATGGGCGCCGACAGCTACCTCACCCGTCGCGCCGACTGCAAGACCACCGAGGTCAAGTCGGGCGACAGCTGCGCCTCGCTGGCCACGCGCTGCAAGGTCACGACCGCCAACTTCAACAAGTACAACCCCAAGAAGAACTTCTGCTCGACCCTGGTCCCGAAGCAGTTGGTCTGCTGCAGCGCGGGAACCCTCCCCGACAAGACGCCCAAGCCCCTCCCGGACGGCACGTGCTTCACGTACAAGATCAAGTCGGGCGACTCGTGCTACTCCCTCACGCAGAGCTTCGGCATCACCGAGACTTTCATCCGGACCGTCAACCGCAACTCTTGGGGCTGGGCTGGCTGCGACCGTCTCCAGCTCGGCCAGGCCATCTGCCTCAGCAGCGGCAAGAACCCGATGCCTTCAGCCATCACTGGCGCCGTCTGCGGTCCCCAAGTGCCTGGAACAAAGAAGCCGGCCAACCTCAAGATCGGCTGGGACCTGGTCGGCCTGAACCCGTGCCCGCTCAAGGCCTGCTGCTCCGGCTACGGCTTCTGCGGCATCACCGACGAGTTCTGCACAAACACCACGGCCAAGGGCGCCGGGCCCGGCTCGGGCAAGATTAACACGCCGAGCTGCATCTCCAACTGCGGCAACGATATCGTCGGCAACACCAAGAAGCCCGCCAAGTTCCTCAACGTCGGCTACTTCCAGGGCTACAACCTGGGCCGCCCGTGCCTCAACATGGACGTCACGGAGATCCCCAAGCTCACCACCGCCTACACGCACATCCACTTTGCCTTTGCCGGCCTGACGACCAGCTACAGCATCAACATCGCCGCCGACGTCCGGCCGCAGTTTGACAAGTTTGTCGCCATGAAGGGCTCCTTCAACAAGGTCCTCTCCTTTGGAGGCTGGGCCGACTCTACCGACGCCTCTACTTTCCAGCGCTACCGCGACGCCATCAAGCCGGCCAACCGCGAGAAGTTTGCCACCAACGTCCTGACTGTGCTCAAGAAGTACAACCTCAACGGTGTCGACTTTGATTGGGAGTACCCCGGCTCTGCAGGCTCGACGGGCTCCAACACCGACACGGCCAACTATGTCGACTTCTTGACTCTGATGAGGAAGAAGATTGGCTCCAGCGGTATCACCATGTCGGTTGCCCTGCCCGCGGCCTTCTGGTACCTCAAGCCTTTCCCTGTCGCCCAGATTGCTACCCAGGTCGACTACATCGTGTACATGACCTACGATCTCCACGGTCAATGGGGTGAGTTTCCACTAAACGTTCCCAAGTGTTGAACCTATGCTAACCAGGATAACCAGACTACGGCAACCAGTACATCAGCTCCGGCTGCCCCAACGGAAACTGCCTGCGCTCCCACGTCAACAAGACCGAGACCATCGACTCCCTCGCCATGGTCACAAAGGCCGGCGTCGACCCGGCAAAGGTCGTCGTCGGCATCTCGAGCTACGGCCGCAGCTTCAGGATGACCAGCCCCAGCTGCACGGGTCCCCAGTGCACCTTCACCGGCAGCTTCAGCGTCTCCAACGCCGAGCCCGGCGCGTGCACAAACTCGGCCGGCTACCTCTCCAACGCCGAGATCCGCCTCATCGCCTACGACGCCAAGCAGGGCAAGAAGGGCGTCACGGCCAAGACCTGGTTCGACAAGTCCAGCGACTCGGATATCATGACGTTTGGCACAAAGGGCAAGGGCATGACTGACTGGGTTGCGTACATGAGCGAGAGCACAAAGACGAAGCGCACGGCCTGGGTCAAGAGTCTCAACTTTGGTGGTGTCATCGAGTGGGCTGTTGACCTCGAGGTTTGGTTCTCGCCAAAGCCTGAGTAGAAAACTTTGTTGGTGATGAGGATCTGGGGTTTTCTTTTAATCTTGCCTGTAGCTCTATGAGAAGCCAATATATAATATACCCTTCAAACCATGATTCAACGTTGCTTTGTATATGTAATGTGTGACTACCTGATCAAGATGCCACAGATGGGGAAGCCACCAAATCACGCGTGAGTTACCATTCATGTTGAGAACAGAGATGGCGGCACCTCTTTTGTCATGGGCTTTTTATCATGGCTCATCAGCAGATTCCAGTCTTCTGATTGCATTGTGTTTTAATCGCACTGAACACTGCCTCGGTGCTATAAATCCTTCAACTCCGCTGGGATGCAGATGTAGAAACCTAACGGCTTGCCCACAAAATCTCATCAGCTCGCCGGTGGAAATGCGCCGCCTCAAATGCCAATGATATTCACAATCTTCAATCCCTTTCTGATCCACTCTTCTTCGCATCTTCCTCGTACTGCTTCCAGCGATACTCCCTCTCCACGCCCTTTCGCCTCTGCGCCGTATCGCAGAGCTTCTCGTTGCCGCACTCGCACTCTCCACCATCACGCAGCCACCGATACGTAAGGCTCCAGCGGTCTCTCCTCAATCTTACTGTCCCATCGGGAAGTGTATCCGTCTTGCGAGATTTGATGCCATGCGTCCAATGCAACCTCGAGTCACCGCTCATCTGAATCATGCTTCTCGGTAGCAGATCAACCTCGACCTTGTCCCCAGACGTCTTGTCAAGGAACTGCATCATGATTGGAGAGCCGAGTGAGAGCGCGTATAGTTGATCAAAGGCGCCGTGGGTGTCGACGTGTGGCGGAATCCCTGTACCAGGCGCATAATGTTGGAGACAGACTTGGTCAGGCGGTCGACCTTCAGTTGTTGGTAGTAGAGGCACGAGCCAGTCCGGAAAAGGCTTGAAGGGAGTATCCTCGTCGATGCCAAAAGTCTTGTAGCTGAAAGTATACCCCCAGTGCAGCGAGAGGCGCCCTGGGCGTGCTGGCCAGTCTAGGTCATGCTGGAAGATATGGAGAAGCTCGGATTCGTGCTGGGGTGTGATGAAATCTGTTTGCATGAACAGGCCAGACGGCTGGATTGGGAGTTCTTCCATGTTTCTGCGAACACGAAAATTGGAATGAGTGTTATGAGCTCGTTGAGTTCAGCATTTTCTGAATAGAGCAAAAATGCTGAAAATCGTATGAGAGTGTACTTTGAAATCGAAGACAGAAACAGTGAGCCAAGTTTTTTAGTCACGTGACACTGACAACTAGCTCTCGAGGTTGATTGCGAAATGCCATGATAATAGAACTGTTCTACATTAGAAAGGGTAAAAATCAATTTGATACTTGAAGTCATTTATAAGTAGACCAAGTATTGAACTAGGACTCAGATTGAATAGCAACGTGGATATCCTTCTCTGCTTCGTGCAGTTCATAGGACTTTCTAGGCAATAAGCGCGTGCACAATGAGAACCTTATAAAATATAAGAATTAACGTTATCTAGAAAAAAGGGGGATCTTATTTATATACAATATGCTCGATAAGCTAAAATAAGATACACAGCGCCGCCTACGAAGCCTAAAAGCCAATAGTCCGGGCTAAGAAATATAATTATATTATAATTATTTCATACCAAACCTATCCTCTTACTTTCCTATAATAGTATTCTTTAAGATATCTTCCACGGTACTTCACTGACACAGGCAAGGCAGAACTTGATTTAATAGCGATATATGCAAATGAGTTGATTGCCTTGCTCAGTTGAGGTGGTCCTGTCAAAGCAATTGTGATTAACCCACACAGCCACGCTCAGTTGAGCTATAAGGCGAGGGCTATCGCAGTTGGCGTGAATATTAAATATCCTTGTGCCTGAAAGAATTGCGTAGGGCGATAAGTCTATTTAGCTTCTACCTTTCAGCTCGCCCCGCTCCCTGACCACCCGAGCCATATCGTCTCCCGTCTCAGACTGCAGACTTTCAAACCCTTTGATCACGCCTTCTCTATCCCCTTCGGTCGCTTCCTGACTCATCTTGAACTTGCCCTCCAACTTCGTCACTTCAATCTCGATGCCAATAATGTTCCTCTTTAGCAAGTCCACATATTTCTCCGGGGCATCCGTGACCTTCCACTGCGTCGGCCTATCTCCGCCGGTGTATCCCATTGTATTCTGCTCGCTGTGATCAGTGAGATCGCTGATTGCCTTGCCGAGGAACGACGACGTCTCATCGTTGTTCTCAAAGTAGATGCGTGCCTTTCCGTAGACTTGAGCGGCGGCGTAGTTCCAGGTCGGGACGACTTTGCCAGTATCTGGCTTTGTCTCTGTGTAGAATTTTGGAGTAACGTAGTGATGCGCGGGCCGTGTGAAGATGACGAGGACTTCATCTTCGAGATAGTGACTCGGTGCACCGGGGTTTGATGTGCATGCTTCAATTATGGCTTTGCTCTGGGGGTTTTGCCGCGCCAAGTGGCCCCTCAACCGTCCGAGTTCGGTCTCGCTGGATTCATCTTGGACGTCGAGGAGGAAGGGGATATGACTGCTCTGGAGAAACGAGTAGTTGGGGGATTTGATTCCTGTGGTGAGCATTCCGAGAGGGTTCTCACGGATGAGGCGGCGAAGGACTCGGAGGTCCGCCTCGGCGTGAACAGCCCGGATGTACATGTTTGACAATGGTAGGTTGGTATCTGGAAGATCCTGGCGAGAGCTAGGTCTTAACTGAAGGCAGGGTTTATGTGAAGTTTGAAGTAATACAGAGTCTGCTAGGGATGATGGCAAACCCCAAGTTGAAGTGGTCCCGGGTAAAAAGGCTGAGGCGGGTTCGGCGGACCGCCGATAGTAGAATCCCCGCGAAACGTGGCGTGCCTTGACCGGGCCGGTGTGGATGGTTCTCCGCACATGGCGAATCAACGACTCGGTCATTCTAAGCGTTGTCCATTTTCGAGCGAATACAGTACGTGGAATGGTTCTGTTAGGGTCAGCGCTATCGGAATAGTGCTTGACAAGGGAAGTTGGTTGGTGTGTCAAGACTTATCCGTACTTTGATGTGGCGGAAACGTAGAAGCCATACCTGGGTGTCGCAGACTGGAGCAAAGATTGCACCTAAGTGCTTGTCATTACTCAGGTGGCATGCCTGCTCTATATCTTATTCTATGCGGATGAACTCCTCTAAGAAGGTTCCGAACCAAGCCAAACTCCCCATCCTCGTACCAAAACGCCAATACAATGCCCTCTATCCACATCTCACAGGCTCTTCAACATAATGAGATCTGTCTGAGCGACACTTCCAATAACAAAATGGTGGTCGCCCACCGTCTTGTAACCCCACTTCTCATAAGTCGTGATAGCCTTCGGATTCTCTTCCCAGACGCCAAGTCACAAGTTCAAAAAGCCCTGTTCTCGCGCCATGTTTGCCACAGACGTTTCCAGTGCAAGACCAACCCCCATCCCCTGTGCCGAGGGATGGACATAGATACGCTGCAGCTCGGCTGTCTTTTCGACATTCTCCACGCAGGGCTCACTGGTGCCCCTCGTCAGGTACGCAAAGCCCAGGACATGGTTCTGAGCATTGGTCGCCACAAACACGTCCTTGTCGGGGTCTTGCATGTCCTTGATGATCGCTGCCTCGGTATAGCTTTCGTCGAGGAACGCTTCGAGCTCATGGGGCTCGACTGACCATCCGAATGTGACGGTGAAGGTGTGGGCGCCAACCTCTGCGATTTGTGCAGCATCGGCGGGCGTCGCGGCCCGGACGGAGACGGGTTTGTGGGTGCTTTCCGAGGTCTGATGGGCTTCCTTAACGGTCATTGTGTGTTGAGGAGGAGTATGGTGACTTTAAATAGTAGTTGGAGGCCAAGGTGGAGTGAGTCAGATAATAAGTGAGCTGTTGCTGAGGTAGTGGAACAACAGGACACTTCTCCAGCTTTGTGACCAGGCAATTGATCGCTAGAAAGTTTAGGGTCGATCAAAGATGATACCGGCGATCGGTGTGAAAAAGATATAGCATTTTTCCAGAGGCCTTCCCACATGCAGAAGCTAATAAGCGTCCGGCAACGGGTTGAAAGGCGCAGTTACCGTTAGCTTGAGTTAGCGTACGCCCTTTGATCGACAGCCTGCGGCAACGATCCGCTTTCGGCGCACGCCAAGTGTCAACTAAGATATCTCGACTAGATCATCTGGCATCGAGTGATGCAGAGATGACAGAGAATCCCGCCAATCAGAAGTTTTTGATAGTGCCTTGTTCCAACAGGCGCGCCCTTCATTCATTCATTCACCCACTCAAGCCGTGTCAATGCACTTTGCGCGTAGAGCACGCAGAATGACAACCATCTGCTCAATGCTCGACCCCGGAAACGCCCACCTCTCGCATATCCGTATACCCTTTTCCTGCAACTGACCCAGATCTGGAACTCTTAGAGCCTCGATCTCCGAGAACGCCGCAAATGAGAGTAGCAACACGACTGCCATCGTACTAAACCGTTATCAGTTTCAACATCTTCAACGGCGAGAAACACCTGCCACATACCCATGTAATAAGTTCTCCAGCGAGGCTGTAGGCGCACGTACTGCATACTCAACAACATTCAGATACTCCCGGCAGTGATATAGACATTGCTGCGCATTGTCGAGTGTTGTTGCGCTGGGCGTAGTTCCGCGCGGCAACGCACAAGCTTGGCACAGAAACGGCCTGTAGATGACCTCTCCCGTGGTATGGTACCGCGCCACGACCATGATGTCGTCAATACCCGAAGGCATGCGCTCCAGGTCCGGCCTGATGCTGTGGGGCAGCAGCTGGTACCAGTCGCCCAGCTGGCGGTTCAGTTCGTAAGACAGGCTGGGAAGATTGGCCTGCGGATCATCCGGGTACTGCTCAGAGCCGCCGTCGCCTCCCGCTCCTGGCTCGGTGCCGGCGTAGAGCACGTAGTGGATTCTGTTCAGCAGGCGACGAGAGGCAAGGTCGGCGAGCCAGCGATGCATGTAGGGCTCGGATGGGCCGTCTGACCAGGGATACGGCAGCTTATCTACGATCTTCTCGATGCCGCTGCGTGGCAGATGGTGTTCGGCAAGGATGTCACTGTAGGTGTCAGTACAGCACGTGAAAAATATGGACGTTTCGTTACCATTCTAGAACAAGAATTGCCCAGAAGAGTCGGAGGATGGACTGGTCTTGTGAGCCACCTTGGCCACCCCGTAATAGTTTCTCGGATCTATCGCCGCCTAAAGTTAGACAACGCTTCGACTAGCTGCCTAGTAGGACGACTCACCGGATCCAGTAGTGTTGCACATCAGTAGACGCCATATGCACCAGCCGCCAAGCAAGCAAGGGCCTAGAAAGATAGCTGTAGTACAAAGCTGCAAAGTACAGCGCCTGCGGTAGAATAGGGTTCCCCCCAAATGATCCTAGTGACTCTGCCAGGAGAATCCGGACTGCAGGGGCGAAATATTGAATTCCAGGATGCCAAGCGTAATCTCTTGGATTAGGAGTCTCGGCTGCAACCTTGCCCAGAGCGAGAACAACTAGCACCAGCGCCGACGCAAGGTCAGCACGTAAGCCTTCGTCGAGGACTCGGTTATACAGCTCATGAAACGACCGTTGATCGAGAACAGGGTAAAAGCGGTATACCAGACGGAAGAAGTTCTGGACCAGGCCATCTGTCTCACTGCTTGATAACGTGGGCAGTTGAATTTGACTAGGTGGCACTGGCTTTAGCTGCAGTCCCTCCGGAATAGGACGGCGGAGCTCAATGTGCAGAAATAGGTCTGGAGGATAGTGGCCGAGCAATGCCCTGGCGGGGACTGAGCGGAGCAGGTTCCCGGTAGTTGATGAGTGGGATAGTGGAATGTCCATAGTCGTGTTAAAGACATTGTTATCTGCGAACCGGGACAGGGAAGCCTGCGTCGCGGGGATATCTGCCGTAGAGGGTACTGAGGCGACATGAAGTGCCTCATTATCGGGGGTCAACGGCACGGTACCGCCGCGCCGTACAGATCCCAGGTGTCTAGAGACGACGTAGGGGGAAGAGACGGGGGTTCTGTCTCTCCGTAAGGCTACTGCTTCGCGCAGAGAAGACTCCAGCGTCTCCAGCCGAGTGAAGATCTCGTCGACTTGATCGACTGCAAGGGCGGGCCGTCTTACTTTGTCAGCACAGGATCTCGCAGCGTAGGCAGAAAGGATGAAGTCCTAAGAGGCAGAGTCTACTGGAAGTGAGGCCGTACTTGTTTGGTTCTGGGGCGTCTGCTTCACGGTACTCGCAGCGAGAATTGTTTGCTTCCTCGCACAAGGTGCAGACGGGCTGTCTGCCATCGCATTTTCTTTTTCTGCCAGTTACCACGCACCATTAGCAAACCCGATCGTCCATAGCTCTGAACTGTCACAGAAGTCAACAGCGCCGGTCCCATAGTCAGTCAGTCAATCCGATCCGCCCGCTTCTGTCGTCGTGACTGCTGATGAGCTGCTGCTAGCTTACCTCCTCCTGCAGTAGTTGCACGCTTTGGCGGCTCGCTTCTGCTTCGGCGAATCCATATCCGCTTTTGCTTTGCGGGCGTGGGAGTGTGTGATGTGTGACGCAAAAGGTGTGCGGAGATGGCGGAAGTTGGGCGGAGCATGGCGGCGAAAAAAGCCGCCCACGCTCAAAGTGGGACAAACTTTGGGGCCCCCACGATATGAGTGAGGGTCAGGAAGAGGCATAGACCAACACGGCTGGTCTTTGAGGCTTCGCATTCTTAAAAGGCTTCTTGGATAATGTAATAAACTCCTTGCGGATATGCACTGACTGAAGTAGTTTCTTTTGAATTATGCCAAAAAGGAAGCTCGCTTGCTGTATTTGCAAGAGTTGACCACCTACAACCCGCATGTTGTGTCAAAATCTTTAAAGATAACCGTGTTGGTTCTGGAGTTTCTCACTGCTGCTCTCCGCTTTCGACGTTTGGCTTTTTCCATACTAACAAATATAGCCTCAGAATCATCCAGTGCAACCTCTGCATTCCGGGTGCTGGCTTACTCGAAGAATTCCGACTTTTTTCGTATCCGCGCCAAATTGGCTACCCTAGAGAACCTTTTCCATGCGGCCGGGTCCAGGGCTTCGTTGGTCGGCATACTGCATGGTCTTGTGCTTAAAGGTCTTTGCTATTGGATAGTCGGCCATGCCCATTATGAGCTGACGCATGCCTGGAATTATCCCTGGCTTCCGTCACATTAGAACCCCGCATGAGGCGTTTTCAGCAGCACCATGACTACTACCCGCGGCCTTTTTCAGACTGATATGATTAATAAGACCTCAGGCCGCATCGAATCGATGTCTACAGCTTAGTTTTGACCTGACCACATAATGGAACGTCCAAGCGACCACTGGCCAGGTTTTGCCGGCCTGAGTTCAGAGTCAGACAGATACAAGCGAATACAGCTCCTCCTCTCCTCGGCAAACTTTGATTATCTGAAGAAACGCGGGATAGAGTCGCGGAGGAGGTACCAGTCGAATTTGTCTCCCCACGTTGAGTGCAGTGTCAATCTCACTCGTTTTGCATCTGGGTTCAATAACCTGGTATTGGAACTTGCATTCTCAGACAACGTGTACTGGGTCGCTCGGATCCCGCATCAAGCCCTCGATGACAGTGACATAACCTCGATGCTGAGCGAAATTGCTACTATGAAAATAATCAAGGAACACACGGACATCCCAATCCCTCAGGTTTTCGATTTAGAGACGTCCGCGGACCAACCTTTTGGCTATCCATACGTCTTCATGGAGTACCTGGGTGGCCGTACCCTCCCCAATGGGCTGGCGACAACTATACCTCAGGAACACCATCCCAAAGTGGCCAAACAGCTTGCAAATGTCTTTGCGGAGCTCCAGAACTTGACGTTCGGCCGCATTGGGCGTCTTTGGGGTGGAGAGAATGCTGATCAGCCTGTCGAGATCATAGCCATGGCCTGGCACTCTTCGCCTGGACCACTGGGTACATCGCTCGAATATTTCTACAACCAGAGACAGGGTGAAAATCGGGAAATAATGGCCTTGCAACCAGATGATCCAGACTGGCTGACGGCCTGTTGGGTGCTGAAAACGGCTCTGACCCAAATGATCATCGAGGACAGAGTCCGAGGCCCATTTCCTCTATGCCATCTCGATCTACATTTCGGCAACATGCTTTTCGACGAGGAGTACAATCTAACGGGAATTATTGATTGGAGCAGTGCCCAGGCTGCCCCTCTCGAGCAGTTGTCAGTCTGCCCAGAACTTGTCACCTTTCCAGGGTTGTCAGATGAGGAAAATCGACCCATCGTCGAGTTGAAGAAACTCGTTGTGGAGTACTTGAGAGAGTTGGAGAGAAGCCAAGAAAAGAGGCCACCCCTGGATAATCCACAAGCGGACATGACGCCCATCCCACATCTGACGCCCCTTTCCACTTACATGGCTTCCAAGAGTGCGGAGATCACCCATCGTCAGTACATGGCTTCACCAAGAGGAAGCCTGTGGGCTGGCAAGATGGTTGCGGAGCTTATGTTTGGAAAGAGTGTTACTTGGGAACAGCTGAAGGAGGTTTACGGCAATATGCCGCTTTTTTAGACGATTTAGTTATACGTGGCTGTATGGCAGATCAATTGCAAGACCATGGTCCAGGTGTTGACCACGGTACTATGTAAACTGCTCGTTGCTCTCTCAAAGGCAAGGTGCTTCCACGGTAATAACACTAATCTTTTCTATAATTCAAGCACTATAACCTAATGCTTACGCAATAACCTAATTTTTTAAGAATAGTAAGACCGGATTTCTTTATTGGTATAAGATGTGTGATAGTTTGACGCTCAGTCGGAGTCAGCTCATCTAAGCCTTCACGCTCCAGCCTGAACAGTAGCACCAGTGACCTCAAGAGTATAGTCCAGACCTTTTGAAACATCGGCACTCAGATCAAATCCATCGTACAAAATAGGCTCAGAGGGAGCATTGGCAACTACAACGCTGACTTCCTCACCACTATCAACCGACACGGAAGCGGCACCATTGGCTAGGGTCGTATAGCGAGCCTCGGCCCCTTCGCTGTACACAACAACCGTGGCAACAAACTCGGCGTCAGAGGAGACTTTGATCTGGACCTCTCCAGCGCCAGAGACAGTCAGAGGGATGATGTTGGCACCCATGTAGCGGGGCTGGCGGTCTGGCTTAGGCTTGTAGGCGCCGCTGCCGGAAGACTCGAGGTTGTCATAGTTAATGCTCTGTCGCTGGCTGAGAAAGACCTCGTGGGCAGAAGGGTGGCCGATGTCGACGTAGGCCATGCGAGCCCAGTAGCGACCGACAATGTCGCCGACGGTGGCGTTTGTAGACACACGCGCAAGGGTGTGAAGAGGAGTCTCATTGCTGCCCTTTTCGTACTGGATCATCAGCTGTCGCAGAGTATCCTGGCCAAGACCCGCAAAGTCATCCGGGTTGTTGGTGAGATAGGTGAAGAAAGGCCAAGCCTGGTAGTAGTTCCCGGTATCGGCAGATCCATCCACAATGACCTGGTGCGAGTCTCCAAGGAGCTTCTGCAGCTCAATCTCGGTGGTCGACGTCTCCTGGTTGTGGTTGGCCCTGGCATCGGCGCAGATGTCGGAAGTCTTGTAGGTATCTGCCACCCAGTTGGCGAGGGTCTCCCACCAAGCGCCCGTGCGAGTCTGGTCAACCCAGGTGCGCTGGTGGTAGTGAAGCCCGTGTCC
Organism: Fusarium devonianum; assembly: GCA_017140155.1. Classification (NCBI taxonomy): domain Eukaryota; kingdom Fungi; phylum Ascomycota; class Sordariomycetes; order Hypocreales; family Nectriaceae; genus Fusarium; species Fusarium devonianum. Next base: position 90,933 of record JADBHU010000017.1, on the reverse strand, counting down.
GTACTCGTGGACTGTAACGCCGGGGACGGCGAGGTACTCGTTGACGACCTCGAGCCAGGCCAGCCCGGCCTCCAAGTCGGAGTGCATCACACCAGCGGCATTGTCCAAGGTGGCGACCGAGTAGATGTTGGTCTTGTAGTAAGGCCCGCTGTCGCTCTCGTCGTTGAACGACAGGCCGGGGGAGCGCCACTTGAGGGTTCCGACGAAGCAGTCGTAGGCGCCCTCGAGCATGGTCAGAGCCTGGTCGACGTCTGCTGAGCTTCCGCCGTAGACGCGGAAGTGAGGAGAGTCTTTGAAGCTGCTGCCGCCAGGGCCAACGTTGGGGTTTGCGGTGTAAGTTGCGGGTGCCGCCTGGGCATCGGCAGTCGGAGTGCCAACCTGGGGAGCTGCTCGGCTTCCGCTTATGGCAAGCAGGCCAAGAGCAGAAATCACTCGGTTGAGGTAGACCATAATGAACGAATGGGACAGTAGAAACGAATGTACAATAAATAAACGAATGAAACGAAGTGAAAGGATTGAACCGACTAACCCCCTCTTGCTGCGCTGGGTAAGTCGTCCATCTTTATACGCCCCGTTCCGTCAAACACCGGACCGCCGGTAATTTGATTCAGAAGCTCAATTGGTGGAATATCGGGGATCTCTTTCTAGTTTCAAGACTTCATCCCAGGAGCATGGATAATGGTGAAACTGCCGAGAGCAACTTCATGGGTTCGGGATACGAAAGGGGATAGACCGAAGCTTCTAAACTGGGGCAGAAATTGGGAGGTGGGATCGTGCAGGGGATAAGACGTTTCAGTCATGGAACATTTGCGTTTATTCGTTTCTAGTTGAGAGTTTGGCGTGTTTCATGATACGAATAGGAGAATAACGTGGAACGAGCCAGCATTAGTATTCCAAAAATGGGGATTGGGCCGTTGAAGAAGATTAAGGTCAAAATGAAGCTTGTTCTCGAGCTTCAATGTCCAGTTCTAGCTCGTCTCGTGATACTTCGGTGAGTCACGTCATCACCGACAATTAGCCGCCAAACATCACCCAATGGCTCTCCCTCTTCTCAACCTACACTCACCACATTACCAAGTCATACGCAACCAATTGATTAGATATGCCTTCAGATCAAGCTGAAGACCCTGCAGTTCAGCAGCCGCTTCTGGCCGAGCAGCGCGAGACCGACGCTCCCCAACATGTCGCTCAAGACGCGTCGCCTTCGCGGGGCCACGGCTCGTTCACGCGAAACCTCGGTGCCATTGAGGCCTTTGGCATCGTCGTGAGCATCGTAATCGGTAGCGGCGTCTTCACCTCGCCAGGATCCATCGATACCAACGTCCCCTCGCCTGGGATCGCTCTGGTGATCTGGCTGGTTGGAGGTGTCCTTGCGTGGACTGGAGCGACTACGTTTGCCGAGCTGGGCACGGCCATCCCCGGAGAAGGTTGGATATCTCACGCAGAGTATCATAAGAGAATGCAAGTCCTGACAATTAACTAGGCGGCGTTCAGCCATATCTTCAGCACATTTACGGCGATGTCTGGGGCTTCCTCGCCGCGTGGACGTGGATCGTGGCCGTCATGCCCGCGACGCTCGCCATCCTCAGCATCGTCTTTGTCGAGAGCGCCTACTCGGCCGCCGGCGTGGTCAACGAGGCAGACAGCATCGTGCACAAGCTGCTGTCCATCCTCGTCCTCGTTGTCATGAGCGTCGCAAACTCGATCAGCACAAAGGCCAGCACGCGCCTCAACAGCTTCTTTGTGGTGCTCAAGTTTGTCAGCATCTTGGTCGTCGTCGTCGCCGCGCTGGCTGTTGTCGGTCTGCACGCCACGCACCCCGACCGTGACGTCGGCGGACGGGACTGGTTTGCAAAGTCGTGGTTTGCCTTTCGCAAGTCGTTTAATCCTGATGGGAGTGAGACCGACTGGAGGAAGCTCAGCCAGTGGGAGATCTTTGGGCACTATTCGGCTGCGCTGTATGCCGCACTGTGGGCTTACTCGGGCTGGGACAAGGTGAGTCTGGCTGCTTGAGGTGAGTCGTCACTGCTAACAAGACGTCCAGGCTATCTATGTCTCTGCGGAGCTGTCTCGGCCTGCCAAGCAACTTCCTCTCGCCATCAACACCTCGATTCCCACAGCCATTGTGTGCTTCCTTGCCGCAAATGCCGGATACTATGTTCTCTTGCCGTGGAACGTCGTCTCTACAACTGACAGTGTGGCTGTTGTGAGTTCTGACCCTGCATTCTTTCACAAAGCATACGTCTAACACTGCTTGCCCCCAAAGACTGCCATCACGCGTCTCCTTGGACCTGGCTTTGGCATCGTGACAGCCATCCTCATCTGCCTAGTCGTCGCAGGCTCTCTGCTCGGCAACTCCTTCGTCGCAAGCCGCATGACCGTCGCCGCCGCAAGAAAGGCCTGGATCCCAGACTTTTTTACCATCGTTGGCCGCGTTGGTTGGACCCATCCCTCAGACGATGCTCGCCCACAGGACGAGCCCGCCAAAACGGTCTCGGATGCGCCCATCAACGCTGTCATTCTGTCAGCTCTGCTTGCAGCGCTCTACATCCTCTTTGGTAGCTTCCGGGCTCTCTTGACTCTGAACGGTCTTGGCGAGTACTCCTTCTTCTTCCTGACGGTTCTTGGTGCCGTCATCTTGCGCTACCGTGAGCCCGGACTCTACCGGCCTTACAAGACCTTTTCCATCAACCCGCTGCTCTTTGTTTTGGTCAGTGGATTTGTGGTCGTCAGAGGAGCCCTTTTTGCACCTGTCCAGGCTCTCATTATCATTGCAATCTGGGCTTTGGGTCTTGTCTTTTACAAAGCGCGGCAATACTGGGCGCAACGTGGTTAAGTAGGATGGGGATGACCTCGGATTATTGGCATATCTAAAATCTATTCTGCAGCGCCATTGAAATTTAGAGAGTAATATGAGAGGCCTAAGTTGGATGAGCTTTGAAGAGTTTGATGGAATAAGATATAAATGATGTTTGATAATTAGACACTAATAATAGATCTTACATTATGTCCACAATGCATCTCACAGTTCCTTCGTGTATACTGAGAATCCATGTCTTGAATAGATCTGTAACTCAATGAAACTTTCTTACGCGTAGACGTTACAAAGAGCTATAGGCCTTCTGTGGTTCCGTTTGGCCAGTCACTCTCACAAGACTAGTTCAAGAAGCAGCAATGTTCCTGCCAACAAGCCAGCTGTGAGACCAGACGACCAGCCAACTGCCGCACCACCATTTGAATCATCGGTTGGCTCAGCTCCATTTTCGCCTGTCGTATCAGAAGTGGTAGAGGCTGTTGAGCTATGGCTCTCCGTAGCTGTTTCTGTGGCGGTGGTAGTCGAGTCTGGCCCCGTAGTAGGAGTGGCAGTTGAGCTACCACTCTCAGCAGCAGATTCAGTTGAAGACTCTGTTGCAAGGCTTGATTCAGTTGTGGTTGACTGCCAAGAATTAGCACTTTGAAAGCATGCGTCGATTGACGAGACCGGTCAGGATTATACCAAAGATGCGCTTTCAGTTACTCCTCCAGACGGAATCACTACTGTCTCACAAATTCTTTCCTGGATGTTCCCGTACTCTATAGCATAAGATCTTATTAGCATATTATTTCTTTGTCTCACGTCCACGAACGATGCTGTAAGGGTTGATCAATTGCACTCACCGTTGTAAGCCTCGAACCCACAGTCTTCATACACGCAGTCTTCCTCTCTTTCTACCCAATCTTTTTCCGAGCACCAGCATTCGATGAATTTATCTTTACCAAACGAGCAGTTTTTGAAGCTCCCGTACTTCCGATAGCAATTTTGAAAGCATGCTGCGGGCTTGTCTTCAAGATCAAGAGCAGAGGTCCCCCCAGTTGCAGAGGCCGCAGCCGATGCGGACGTCAATAACAAAGAACCGCGTACTGTCTGACTAGCATCCTGACCAAGAGCCGACGTAAGCAGCGCCGAAAATACTGTCAAAAAGGTGCCAGAAATCATTTTCGTCGTTGTTGAGCGTGTTGAGTAAGGTATGGATTAAGTCAAAAGCGGAGGATGTACTACACCATTTCGCGACGAAAGCGGGAAATTGCCTTGTTTTATATGCCCCCAAGCTTCCGAGAGAACTTTTGGAAAAGTCCCAGTTGGGAAGAGCTGAACTGCACACTAGCCAAACAAGACATACAAAAAACGGAAGTATTCCTCTTTTTAAGTGGTGCCCATCGTTAAGAGCCTAGTCTCACGAACCTTTGTCGAGGACGGGGCCACGTGCCAAGCTGCCAAGGCCGCCACAACTACCAGGACCCCTGGTCGTTAGGAAACGCAAGGGATTGAACCGGTGTCACGAAACATTCCGAGGGAGATCCGTGTCCAGAAAACGTAACGCAAGGTTTTCTGAGGGTTGGTTAATGGGGTGGCTGGTTATCAAGACATAGTGAATGAGTTGGAAAATCCGGAATCACTTCTCTGGACCAGTAGCAGATCGCTATTACACTACAAATAAATTTGATTTCCTACCTAAACCCGACGAAGTGTTTCTCTCACCATCCGCTTAAAATCATCAACAACTGCCTGCTCCTTTGCACCCCTTGGCCCCAGCTTATTGATGGAGAAATCTGACCTAGAGCTGACTTCAACATTTTCATGCGTCAAGTGCTGAACCCCAAGATCAATATCCTCTCTGCTTCTATCGCTTGGACTCATTGTAGTTGGTAGAGTGGCATTCGATACTGCAGCTCTTGCTTTCGCTAGTAGAACATCTCTCTTGAATTTCGCTGCAATTCGATTCTCATTGGATGTGTTTACACAGGTAGTCTTTTTCGTCACTGGTGTAATAAAAGGCTGGCAGTATTCGCTGTGTAATGCTGATTTGTCGAACCCTAGCAGTTTCTGACTAGGTTGCCATGGCGATGTTTCGCTCATCGCGAACTGGTTGATGTCGGTAGAATAAATATCCTTTGGTGAATTATCTCCGATGCTAGTTGCAATTTAGCACCTTTTCACGCCAACAGTCAGAATTATCCTGGTTCACATCTCTTACCTCTCCGTGGGCCAGCAATGTATAACACTCCCATTGTCAGCAATAACTGTTGGGTCTGAGTCCTCTGTAACAGCGTAATCACACGAAGGCTGTCTGTCGTTTTGGGACATTAGGCAGTTGCTGATCCTTTCACATATGTCACGGTCGAGACGAGTCAGCTTTTCGTGAAGTGATTCAAGGCTGTCCATCTGGTCCGATGACTGGGCTTGCAGAACGGCCGTGCTCCCTAGGATATCTGAGACGCCTTGTTGAAGCTTGCTACCTTGATCGTTTGAGAGGTTGCAGTGCATCTTTATATCCTTTAGAATGGAGCTGGACATGGAGCTGAAAGGTATAAATCAGTCTGACTTCTTTTGAAAAGATCTTTTATGCCTTGCCTTTGACACCCTTGCAAGACAAGACTTAGTTGCCGAATACTCCCATCAAGGTCCTTGCTCGCCGCTTGGACTTTGCTTTTCCCTCTCAGTGCCCATCTCGAAGGTGCCCATGGCCCAGAGTACTCCTTCGTAACTGCGACGATGGATTCCAGAGCGTCAAGGCAGCTGTTGATGATTGAGTATATTTTATCTCGTTGACATTCAGGGACATGTTCCTCGGGGCCAATATCCTCTCTAATGAATCTCAGGATCCATTTGAGTTGCTCGAGTTGTTGGCTGATGTCGCTCAGTTCTTTTCTCGCGTCACGAATTGTTTGGATCAAAGAGGCAATACCGCAAGCGGTCCTCGCAATGGCGTCGGAGATTCCAATACAGCCTGCAGTGATGGACAATGGATCCATTGCAGTGGTATCATAACTAGGTGAATATCTGAGTCAAAAGTATTTCGCAACAAGTTTAAACTCGGACCAAGATTTGTATTCATAGCCAGGTAGAATCTCATGGAACACTGTGGTGAGGCTTGGGCCGTGGTGCGTCGCGCGCATGTGCGCTCAGGTTGAGATTTGGGGGCTATGCATGAGGGCACCCAGTCTTGATGCAGTTCTGCCTGAAGATCGCAACACGTAGGTGCCACTCCGCCCTCATGCTTCACCGAAATGTATCCCGGCTAAATTGGACGTGCAGCCATTTTCGTGTTGTCGTAAGATCTTGTTGATCCGTCAGGCTATGCGTAATCGTGACTTGAGACAAGGCGTAGTTTGGCTGATCCGACATGGATCGAGTAATAATTCTGTAAAGGCAATCCCTGGAGGGCAGGCTGCTCTAATTGTTCTGCTGTCGGCATAGCAGAGGTGATCCCGCGTGATTTCATTTTGGATGCTACGTGTGTACGGATGCTACGAATGCATGTGGACGACGGATAAGTACCGTTTTGTGCTTCGTTTCAATAAGGATGCAGTCCCGTGCAAATGAAGTCCTTCATACAGCTTTCAAGTTTTCTCAATCAGCCATTCAACGAGTTGGAATGACGAGCACAGCTTGAGGCTGTAACAAGGTCGCTTTTGGACTCTTTATTTCCATCTGTCGTAAGCTCATTAGTAAACTCATCTTCGACTTGGTTCAGGATTTCGACCTGGCTAAGCGTTGCGACGGCTTTCAACCTTGCAGATCTGACTTATGAGAGTCAAGTTTTACCAACTACACACGAAATATCTCTTAATCTTGTATAGTTTTCCTAGAGATCAGGGAGTCTGTACGGATTTACAATAAACCTGCCTAGTTGCAACAGAGCTACCTATCTGAGGGAATAATTCCATTTTCTCCCTCAAAGCTGACACTTGACGTTACATTAGAAGCAGTTAATAGTCGAACTTGTAAATGGACCTTGCTTGATAAGCTGTCGGGGGAATTACACTCATCCCTCCCGAAGCCCCGCACATCTGGATGTCGTGATCGAGCACGACGGCTAGCGTCATCCTCCCAGATGCTGAAACCAGTCAACTATTAAATATCTCGAACTTTCCTCTTTCATCCACCAGTAATCGTCTCAATCAGTCTGGCTTCACGCACAGTTTCAAGTTACTTTTAGCCCAAGTCATCCAAGATGGGCCAGTCAAAGCAACTGCACTTGACTGCGGCCAGTTAGTCTACATACTGGAGCATGGCGATATCCTGGCTCATACCCCGACGCCAACTTCAACCTCAGCCACCTCAAAACCTTCATCAAGGTGCTAGAGGAGGCCAAGTTTGACGCTTTCTTCATGGCCGATCATCTAGCAGTTCTAAACATGCCGACGGAAGCCCTCAAGCGCAGTCATACCGTCACATCCTTTGAGCCTTTCACGCTGCTCTCGGCTCTTTCGGTGGTTACAGAGAAGATCGGCCTTGCAGCAACAGCATCTACTACGTATGATGAGCCGTACCATGTCGCCCGTCGCTTTGCATCACTAGATCACCTCAGCAACGGTCGCGCGGCCTGGAACATTGTCACCACGGGCAATCCCGAGTCCTCCAAGAACTTTGGATCTGAGGAGCATCTCGAGCACAGCGAGCGATACAAGCGGGCACGTGAGTTTTATGATGTAGTGACTGGCCTCTGGGATAGCTTCGCAGATGATGCATTTGTCCGCGATCAGGAGAGTGGCACATACTTTGATCCGGAGAAATTGCACGTCCTGGATCACAAGGGCGACAGTCTCAGTGTGAGGGGTCCGCTCAACATCGCAAGGCCAGTTCAGGGCTGGCCCGTCATAGTCCAAGCTGGCCAATCTGAGCCTGGGAAGCAGCTGGCTGCTGAAACCGCCGAGGTCGTCTTCTGCTCCCCGCGGGATATCAGGGCTGCCAAGGAACTCTACGCAGACATCAAGGGTCGCACAGCTGCTGCCGGGCGTAACCCAGACCATCTCAAGATCCTTCCCGCGGCGCTGATCATCATCGGAGATACCGTCGCAGAGGCAAAGGAGAAGCGTCTCAAGCTCGACAGCTTGGTGCACTACGATAGCGCAATCGGATCGCTCTCAGTCGCGCTCGGTACCGACGCATCGGGCTTCGAGCCTGACGGTCCGTTGCCGGGAGATATCCCGGAGACCAATGCCAGCAAGACGAGTCGTGAAGGTGTTCTGAAACTCGCCGCCGAAGAGGGATTGACAGTGAGGCAGTTGGCGCAGAGATATGGTGGTTACTCGGGGCTTGCATTCGTGGGCACCCCGGAGACAGTCGCTGATGAGTTGGGTCAGTGGCTTGAGGAGAATGCAGCTGATGGATTTACTGTCGTGTTTCCATTTCTTCCGCAGGGACTGGAGGATGTTGCTCATCGTCTTGTGCCTGAGTTGCAAAGACGTGGCCTGTTTCGGAAAGACTATGAGGGGACCACTCTGCGAGAACATCTAGGCCTTCCCAGGCCTGCAAATCAGTTCTTTTAAATATATCTTGATTAAATTACCTAAGTTCAGTATTAGTGCTAAAATTAGAAATGAGTATAAGATTAGTATAGATCTTAAGATTAATACTAACTTTGTATTAGTCTTGCTTTCTAATTAGTAGCTAATTTACAACCCTGCCACCACGTCACAGGATCAGACATAACATCAAGATTGAGCGGAAACGGAAAGTCCCAGATACCGACATGTTCCAGGACCGAAGCATACGCATTCTCGTCTCCCGCTTGCAAAGTCGCTTGACCCGGCTCGGCTGTCTGATCCCTTCCAGATGACGGCGGCAAGGACGCTTGGAGCATGATACCCAGGAACTTGGAGAAGCGGATGGCCATGTGAGAGTCGTCAGGGGAGCCGTGACGGATGGCGTCGATGACGGACCGGAGAAGATGGATGTTGGGATGGGATAGAGATACGAGTGGTTCCTTGGCCAAAGTCGCCTGTGAAAGGATTGTCAGCCGTTGATATGCTCACATGCTGTCTTTTACTCACCTTCAACAGATGTAGACTCGCAGCCACAATGAACAGCCAGCATCTCACAGGCAGATATGCAATGAACCTGGTGGGTTCTAGTACATCGACAACAACGGATAGCAAAGAGTAGCTCGCCTGCGCTGCCTGATCCGAAAACTCAACCAGGGCGTTCGTGTAGTCGTCTGTGGCAGTCCTAGAGCTAGACTGCAGAGCTTGTGCTGCGGGTGCAAAGCAGTACATGGTCAAGTAGTGAAACTCCATATCGAGACATGAGCCTACAAACGCATGGGTGTCTAGGAACTGTCAGTAACTTCCTGTTTGAGATATGAGTGCTCCATCGTACCGCGGCAGTCGTGATACTGGCGCTCCCAACGACTCAGAGCACGCCTCAAGTGCTCTAGATTAGGAACCAAGTTCAAGTCCCAAGACGACGCTCCAGTCTTCTTAAGTGAGTGCAAAAACTCTCTTCCTTTTCGTGCCTCGGTAGCGAGCTCTAGATAACCTTCCCAGAGGGCGCTGCCAGGTAGCAAGTCCGCAAAAGTGGTAGAGAACTTGTCCTTGACTACTTGTCTCGACTTTTCGGGTAACAGCGGCTCCAGGCCGAGACGAGTTGACAGGCCCTCGTCGGACAGGTAGATGAATACACAAACAAGTCGACTCCATTCTTGTCTGATTGCCTCTGATTCTGAGGGTGTCGCTGCTGGGGCGTGAGTGTCGCTCTCGAAGCAACAGCCCTCGTGGGCTAGAGCGATTGCGTTCGATAAGAGAATCCTTGATAGTAATCAGCTCAATTTCTTTCGAACATATTCTCACTTCTTGCATTTCTTCTCACCATGACATTTTATTGCTGCGATATGCAGGAGCCACGATATTTAGCTTCTCCATCAACGAAGTCATCCCATACCGTCGCTGGCCAGTAAGCGAGTCATTGTCTTGAGCAGGTTCCTTAAAGCCAGTCATGGGGTCTTCCACAACGTTAGTAGCCTCGCCATCACCCTCTGTAAAGTCCATTGTATTGTTGATAGCCTTGACATGCCAATCAATCAGCAGCAGCATAGAAGCTATAGCTCCGAGCGACCGTGTGGTGGTAGAACCCCACATGACGGATTGCAAGAACTTTTGAAGAAACTTCCACGTCTGCCAGTGAATCCTCTCGGATCTGATCTCGCCGTGGGATCCAGATAGTGGATGGTATCTCGAGGCGATCGTGACGAGACAAGTGACCAAGAGAGGCTCCTCCATGGCTAGTTGCACATAGTTGCTCTTGTTGCGATAGTATGGATGGACCACAGGCTTCAAAGGCCAAAGTGTGCCGAAGAAGAAGTCCAAATACTCTATAACTTCCAGCTGTGAGATTACACCTTTTTTAATCAGGACAAACCCTGCCCAAGCATTCGTGATTCGTCTTGCGTCACTAGACGGACCGTGAATACTGGATGGTACGGCAGACGATACATGGCTCTCATGTCCCGGCGTAGCTGCCTCATTGTTGTAGCTCTGACTCCCAGTTGCGGCAAAAGTCAAGAGATCGAGGGCATCAGAGGTATTGTGAATGTGCGTGGAGACCAGCCTTGTCCTCGCGTCCAGCGTAGCAGTGACAGGACTCTCGAGGCTCACAGCGCCAAAGTCGCTCGCATGTCCTCTCTGCGGTTGTGTTCTTGTGTCTGCTGTCGACGAAGAGTCCATGCTCATCAAACTTGCAGACCCCATTTGATTTTCGCAACGCAACCGTCGCGCATCCGATCCAACATCAGGCGAAGCCTTCCGCTTGGTGCTCCTCGTTGCGCGGAACTCGCAGACTTGATCGTCTGCGGTGCATCTCTTGCACCGTGCTTGGTTTGCGAGCGGTTCGCAGCGGGATTTGCGCTTCCTGCAGCGCTCGCACGATAGATAGGCACGGCGATGCTTGGCTGACGGTGGTGAGCTGGCCTGGTTGACGGGGGCGAATGCGGTTTCTGCTTGGGGATTGCTTCTGTGATCCTGATCCGTCATCTCGAAGGATGCCCCGAAGTCGCAATGACGCTCGTATCCGAAAGCGGATGCTGTGCGGAGAGAGTTGTCGGATATTGAAGCGGATCGGCTGAAGGTGGCTCCAGCTCTCGGCTATATAGACTAGACCAGACTCCACGGCTACTCCACCTGGGTCGGCTCAAGGTGCCAAGGGTCCATCACGTGGAACCATCTTGGAAGATACCAACAGTCGACGATGCACCAAAAAGGCTCACAAGCAGTTTAACTTCTACAAAGCTACTGTAGTTACAGTTCGAACTTGAATTACGAAGGAAGCTGCATCCTGTCTATTAACAGGCTCAAGTGTCCAAACTTCGACGCTGCCATGTCCCGTTTTTTCTCTAACCATTTTCTATACTTTGTCTTTGAGTTATCTCTGCCATCTACTGGTCAAACACCTTGCCGGGATTTAAGAGCCAACTGTAAATGCATTAGCGATGGTCTGGCTTTAAGCAAGTCGCAAAAACGTACTGGGGGTCTAAGGTCTCTTTGAGGGCCTTCATGACTCCAATAGTAGCCGGGCCAAGCTCCTTCTGAAGACAATGCTGCAAAATGTTAGACACCGTGAACATGACATGAGACTGGAGGAAACTTACCTTCTTTCCAAGTCCGATTCCATGCTCGCCTGATACAGTACCCTCCATCTCCAGAGCCCGAACCATCATCGAATCCACGCAGTCTGATACAGCTTGCCGCTGCTGCTCATCATCCGGTTTGTACATGACGATCTGGTGAAAGTTTCCATCTCCAACGTGGCCCAAGACACTCGAGTACAGCCCCAGCTTACTAGCTCTTTCCTTGGAAATATCTGCAGCACATCTGTCAGCTTTGGTAGGGCACCAGCCTCAAATACAACTTACCGATCAGCTCTGCCATTCGAGAGAGGGGAACTGCAACGTCTGTCGACCAGATCTGAGTTCCTTCAGGCCGAACAGCGAGATTGGCCCATAGAGCTTGCTTTCTCGCTGACCAGAGAGACTGCATCTGCTCCTCTGTGCTAGCTGACTCGAACGCGTGGCAGCTGTTGGACCTGGCGATCTCTTTGGCTAGCCGGATGCTATCCTTGACGGTGCTGTCTGAGCCCGAGAACCTAGGAATAATGAGCATCATTTGTTCATAAAATTCATGCTTCTCACTCACTTGATGAACAGTGTCGGACTTTCTTCCCACAATCTCCCCCCTGCTCCGCCGCTCTTGTTGATGACCTTCATCTGAACATCGTCCATCAGCTCAAGAGCAGCAAGCGGCACACCACGCCGCATCATCTTGAAGGCAGCGTCGGCTGCCTCCTTGACCGTACTGAAGGTAGTGATGGCCACACTAAAGCTCTCTGGTATTATGGCCAGCTTCAATGTTGCTTCCGTAATGATACCCAACGTGCCCTCAGATCCCGTGAAAAGACCCGTCAGGTTGTATCCGGCCGACGTCTTCCGAGGGCGATGGCGGGTCTTGATGATAGATCCATCTGCCAGCACCACCGTGAGATTCACCACGTAGTCCTTCATAGTTCCGTACCGCATCGCATTCGTCCCACTGCAATTCGTGGCAATCATGCCGCCAACCAGCGCAGTCGGGCTAGGATCCAGCGGAAGAAACAGGCCTGTCTCTTTAATCTCTTCGTTGAGGTTTGTCCAGTTGACTCCGGCCTGCACCACGACATCCATATCCTCTGGGTGGAAGGCAACGATCTTGTCCATGCCGGACAGGTCGAGACAGACACCAGAATGGGGTGAGCTGAAGTTGCCTTCAACGCTCGAGCCTGCGCCATACGGGACCATGGGGACCCGGTACTTTGTGCATATTCGTGCAATTTCTGATACTTGTTCGGTCGAGGTTGGGCGGATGATGGCTACAGGGCGTACATCGGTGTTGGAAGTAGACCACTCGGAGTAGCCGTGTTCGTCGAGGTCGTGCGAATCTACGCTGACGGCGTCGGCTCCTAATAGTTGACGGATCTGATCTACTGCCTTATTTAATTAGAGTTGGGTTTAAATGACCTTTAATATGAGTATACCTTCACCATGGCGGCCTTGTCCGCGTATTGCGCCTTTGCAACCGTTGGACTGGCGCTCGTCTCTCTCCATCTTGGAGTGGGCTCTTGGACTGCCTTCTCGAACAGCCCAAAGGCCACGGCAGAAGTGGTGACAAGTCCACCAAGGACAGCGCCAGCAATTGCGTAGCCAATTGGTCGCTGCTGACTCTCACTTTTTGAAGTGGAAGCCCAACGTCCTCCAAGCGACCGTCTGTGTCTTGAGACCGTGCTCAATTGAGGCCGTCGCAAAGCCAGTGTGAGCCTTGTTGGTTTCGTCATTGCTTATACTATCGTTGAGAACAAATCATACGCTTGACAGAAAATGAGTTGAGTTTATCCCACGTTGATATCGACAGAAGCCAAACAAGCTCGGCCTGATCTTCGCCGTCGGATAGTCCGAAAACGGAAAGGCCTCCGATTTCCCCGCCGGATCGGATATCTGTGGAGTCTCCGTCCGGTCTCGGGGCTATCCGCATGACCTCCTTCAATCCGTAAAGGCTTGGATAGGCTTGGATTGGCTTGGTACAGCTGGTGATTGGATGCGGTGCGTTTGAGATGAGAGATCTTCGGCTCGTTGTCGTCTAGGATGGTGGAACCTGGGGTAAATACCTGGGGATTCTGAAAACTCGGATCTTTAAAACCCACTCCATGCCCGATCGTATTCTGTCTGACTCAATAGTATCGGGCATCCTCTTCATTTCTCTTTGCGTGATTCTTCAGTGGAGTCTTGGCACATCATGTCTTCACAGCTCCGCGACGGAGAAGGCTCCTCGGGCAGCATAGGAGAGAAGCCCGGTGCGGTCGAGCGGGACCATGTGTCATCACTCCACGGTGAGGCTATCGAGCTTGACGAAGCGACCAACAAGAAGCTGCTGCGAAAGATTGATTGGCGTTTGATGCCAGTAGTGAGTCGCCTGTCTCTTTGCCCACAAGCATCAATCCTGACTGGAGAATCTAGCTCTGCTTCACGTACGCATTGCAATACTACGACAAGGCAATCCTGAGCCAGGCCGCCATCTTTGGCCTTCGAGACGACTTGAACCTCAACAGCGGCCTCAAATACTCTTGGGTCTCGCTCATCTTCTATTTTGGATACATGGTTGGAACCTATCCCATCTCGTTCCTCGCCCAACGCTACCCCAGTCGGATTGTCTGCACCGGAATCTGCATTGCCTGGTCCGTTGTCATCCTCTGTACACCGGCCTGCACCTCCTATGCCGGCCTCCTCGTCAACCGCTTCTTTCTTGGACTCATCGAGTCTGGCGTCTCCCCCATCTTCATGCTCGTCGTTGGTCTCTGGTATACGCACTCTGAGCAGGTGTCACGCTCCAGCTGGTGGTACTCATTCAGTGGTGGATCGCTCCTAGTCTCGCCTCTGATCAACTACGGCTTGGGACACATCACTGGCGGTGCCCTCAACCCCTGGCAGTACATGTACCTCATTGCCGGTATTGCCACTCTATTCTGGGGTATTGCACTGTGGTGGGTTTTCCCGGACAGTCCTCAAGAAGCAAAGGGCTTCACAGAGGCTGAACGTCGCCTCCTGCTCGAAAGAGTACGAGGTAACAATGCCGGCTCCGAGAACAAGCACTTCAAGCCTTACCAGTTCAAAGAAGCCTTGCTCGACTACCAACTCTGGGGCATCGTCATTCTATCTATCGTCTCGTGCACGGGTTCTGGCGCTGTAACGACCTTTGGAACAATCGTGTTCAAGGATATGGGCTTCGATGTCTTTACTTCGCTGCTGCTCAACCTACCTATCGGTGCCATGGCCTTCATCTGCGTCCTCGGCTCCGGCTATATCGGGGAAAAGGTTGCAAACGCTCGTCTCTACGTAGTAGTGGGCGCTTGTGCACCAGTCATTCTTGGCTGTGCGTTGCTGTAAGTTCATCTGGCGCAAATTATTTCGTCCTGACGATGCTAACCTCGCTACAGATGGCAATTGCCAGACTCGGCACTCGCCGGCCGCATCGTGGGATTCTATCTCATCAGCTTCTTCTCTTCCGCGTGGGTCCAGTGCATCGGCCTCGGCACGTCCAACGTGGCCGGCCATACAAAGAAGGCTGTGTATGCTGCTGGGACATTTATCGGATACTCGCTAGGAAACATCGCTGGCCCGCTGATGTTTGACGCGTGAGTGTTCCTGTGTACTTGTCTCGCTGTTTTTTTGCTGACTTCACTTAGGAAATACGCCCCTCGATATGATGAAAGCTTTATTGGTATCTTGATTTGCTTTGCGGTCTGCGTCTTCGTGTCGCTCGGTCTGCGTGTGATGCTTGCACGAGAAAACAGCAATCGTGATAGACAGTACGGCCCACCTGAGATCAGCCACGGTCTGGAGGATATGACAGATAAGGAGAACAAGTCGTTTAGATACAACTTGTGATGAACATGCGGGCAAATGCCGTCCTTTATCCAGCACAATACCAAAAGTTTATGATAGCATAGTACCAAAAGTTATGATGGTAGATCATAAGCTTCTCTCCCTGTTCGTGCTTTATATCATGCTTCAGAGCGAATCTCACTGCACTGTTTGAGCCTATTATATAAACTATAATTTACATCTAAAATTGCGTTCTATTCTCTAGGACGCTGAATGGAGTCTTCATGAGAACCCTTGGTCGAATCGTTGGGGCTTTTCTTCGAGTCTCCTCCAAATGCATCTTTGAGAACATCTCCCGCGGCGTCAGCCTCAGTGTTTTCAGAACTCACCTTTGCAGCAGGCTCTGAAGAAACCCCAGCATTTTCCTTTGCAGTTTGCATTGCGGCCTCGAATTTTGCAATACGCTCGTGAGCCTTGTCGATCAGCCCCTCAGCCTCAACGCGGGCAGCTTCCTGCCGCTCATAGACCTTGCGCAGCTCATCGACCATGAACCCCTTGAGCGGAGTCTTCTTGGCAGCCTTGTAGTCGTACACGACGATATCCTCAAAGCACTTGGCGGCAATTCTGCGGTGTCTGTCGGAGATGATCAGGGCCTCGAGGAGGATGTGGTCGGAGTCCTCGGTGGGAGGGCGGACGAGCCTGTGGAGGACGGTTGTGCGATCAGGGTAAGTCATGGGCTTTTTGAAAAGGTTAGCAAATTTGTATGTGAAATTCTCTGGATACGGGACACTGACGAATTTGTAGTCGGTTTTGATGCTTCGGAGGATAAGGCCTACGCCATTGGGCGTCATGAGCTCTTTCCACTGCTTTCGCTTGGCTAAGCTGTTGGTGGAGGAGAAGGATCGGAGCCAGTTGACGCGGGCAGATTCGGCGTATCGGTTGTAGATGACATTGTTCACGTGGCCTAGGGGTCGTCAGAAGCTCGAGCTCGGTGTGATGTTTGTGAGAGAGTATTACCCTAAGAAATGAGTGTCAGCTATACCATCACGAGCATTTGATTTAGATTCACTTACCATGCTGTCCTATTTTGTTCAAGTCAGCAAGTATTGCACACAGGGAACTTCAAGTGACAAAACTCACCATATCCCCCCACGCAACCTCGTGTCTGTTCAGGCCCCGCATCTCCACGGTCGTGATGTAGCCTTCCCGGCCACCAAACATCGGCACCCAGAGATTCCCCAGCCACTGCGAAAAGGTCGAAAGCCTGTCACGCTCAGCCTGCGGGAGGATCTCCTTTGCGTTCTGCAGAGCGCGAAGTCGATGCATCAGGTCCGACAGCCATCGCGCGCTGTATGCGCTCTTGTGCGCCCTGGGATGTTTCTCGTCGGTCGAGGTGAAGCGTCGCGTTGAGGGCGTCGCGCGCGTGGCGGAGGAGGATGCGATTGCTGGTCGAAGAAGCGCCGCGGTCGTCGGTCGGCGCAACGATTGGGACAAACGTGCGATTTCGGCCATGTTTAAGAGGTCGCTGCTGGACTTGGGCGTTGATTACGCGAAAGGGAAGAGTTTGATGCGAGGGTGAAGCTGAAATGCGAAGGTTGAGGTTGGAGGCGGTTGACGTCGGCCCGATCCACAGTCGCCGGCCGATACGTCATTGCCGAGGCATGAAGGGCGTAATTAGTAACTAACGCGACCAGATGTCAAGAGGCCAATTGATATTAAAAAGTACTAGTATACAATCTGTGTTGAGACGTGACAGTTTATCTCCTGTTTTAATTCTCCTTTTTACAACCGAGGCCGCCTCATCTCAACCCAGCGGTTGCCACTTCAATGGCTTCGTCCAGCTCCGTCGTTCCATTTACAACATCCGTCTTACCTGGCTTAGACACATCCTTCTCCGCGATTCCGCCCGGCAGAAAGCTCGTAGTCATCTCGACAAAGTCATCGACAATCTGCGGAGGAAACACCTTGCTAAAGAAAGCAGGCAAATCTTTCTTCTCCACCGCCTTGATGGCCACATCTTTGCCCAGCGCCTTGGAGAATGCCTTTTGAACGTCCAGGGGCGTATACGGTCGTGGTCCATGTAGTTCAAAGATGTACGGCTTGGAGGGAGGTGGGGTCTCTCTGGTGACTTGCGTAACAAGTGTTTGGCCAATGTCTTTGATGGCGATCATTTGAAATTGAAAGTCTAGAGGTGTGACCGCTGAGTAGAAGAATGGCTCTGGCGTCTTGAGGGTGTCGACCGACATAGTCCAGTTCTCCATGAAGTACGCACACCGTGCAATGATGATCTCGGGAATGTTGGCAGACTTGAATACTTCCTCGGCGGCATGGTTCGTCTTGAGTTCACCCTGTAGACTGTGAGTCTGCGTGATCACATCGATGGTATTAGTCCATTGCATACTACACCCTCTGAGAACTCCGCGCCAACACTCGACAGCAGAACGAGCCTCTTGACAGTCCCAGCCTTCTCAGCGGCTTGGCGGACATTTTCAGAAACTCGCTCAGCGTGTGCAACAGCGTCACTGCCATCGAAAAGTGGCGGCGTGATGGCCACGACAGCATCCGCGTCGAAAAAGTCAAGCGAGGAGGCGTCCGAAACATCCGCCTGAACAGCCGTGAAGTTGTCGCGAGATTTGAATTCTCCGGGGACTTTTGCAAGGTCACGATAGAGAGCCTTCACTTTGATAGACTGGCTGTCCGACGTGAGGAGAGAGCGGACAACAGCAGCGCCAGTCTTGGTGCTGGCCGGGGCGACTGTGATCTGCATAGTGAGGGGTTGTTGTCCGAAGTCCGGTAAAGTTGGCGTAGGGTTGAGACAAAGAGAGAGAATTGATCAATTTGAGCAACTCAGCTGAAGGGGGGGAGCTGTGGGTTAATAAGGGCGGCCAACGCGCGACTAGAACATGAGATAGATATTGGAGGGTGTATATGTGCACGTCAAATAGACGAGTTTCACGGTCTTTGCGGAAGAAAGACGCAAGAGATGGTGAATATAATATATTGACGGTGTAAGGCCTCGGCTTTTGGCTTCGCACCATGACGTCACGACGATGCTGCAACGACGTCTCAATGGTGGCTACTAAATGGCTTCCCCTGCGGTGAATCTCGAACTAGGAGTATGCAAGCCAATGATTATCCATTTCCTAATGTTTCTAATCTTGGATAGTGCCTGGGCATCAACTATTATTTGTCCATTGAGACGCCGCTGAGTCGATCATCCTACGTTGCGTCAGAACATTGCCGACTTAGAAAATAAGGTTAACAACGGTTATTCGCAGTTATGAAAGTACATGAGGCACAATTGGAGATTAGATATTTTATTGTTTGCAAGAATAATTGTGTGGGTATAACAACCTCTTAACACCTCAACTCATGTACCATAGTCAAAGATCAACGCCCTCAAAACCCTGGCTGGCATATACAGTCATTAAATATGGTACAAGGACATGGCTAATGGCACGCATGGCTCATGCCTAGCCCATTATCCTCCACAGGTCCTTAGGCCCTCCTCACATTCGCAGCGCTGCCCCTGCGACTCGCCGAAGGGGTGCCGCGAGGAGTACCACGGGGCGTGACACGGCTCTCGCCAAAGAAGCGGTGCGAGTTGCTGTACTGGCGGGGATAACCCGGACGCTGCTCAATATCAGCGGTAGCAGCAGAACCTGAGATTTATGTTAATCGTTGTACGGATGACAACGGAAACGAGGTTGGGACTTACTCCTGCGTGCATTGTCGTAAGCAAGTCTGCCAGTGTGGCCTTCTGCTGCGGCCTCTTGACGCTCGCCGGCCAGCTTCTGAGCAAAGGGCGACCGCTTTCGAAGGGTGGGACCTTTCCAGTAGATGGCGTACACGGCGATGACGAGCACAAAGGATATACAGAACAGAATCGTGGAGGCGTACTCCAGGTTATTTCCGGAGGATCTTCCGATGTTCTGGAAGAAGGGGGTGGCAGGGACAGTCAAGACACCAGCGAGGAAATCTCGAGCCCAGCCGTTACCTCCAGTGGCTGAAGCAGAGTAAGGTCCGTCTTGGAGAGGAGTTAGCACTGAGCTTGGACGGTGTTTGTATGGTGTACTTACAAGCACAAATCATGTAGTCGATGGTAGCCATGTAAATGGCGTAGTTGGCAATTCCGACGATGGCAGCAAAGATCATGGAACCAATCCAGTGAATGGGGGGACCCTGAATCGTCCAGGCGAATCCGATCAGGCCAATAGGCAAGCAAGGGGCAGTGTAGAGAAGGAACCACAGTCGAGACTCGTACTGGGCGCGCTCGTCGTTGGGCTTCTCCTTTCGCTCCCTCGTGTTCTTCCAGATGGCGGGGATAAAGGCGAGCCAAGCAAGCAGATAGCCGACACCAATAGGGATAAAGGCAAGGCCGACCTGGACGGTGGTAAAATTCCACTGCGCGTAGACCAGGGCAAAGGACTGGATAAACATGAAGATCAGGGCGTCGGAGAAACCAGACAGAAGAGACAGGACCAGGACGATGGGCTCGGTGAGGAACATCTTGAAGGGGCGGGTCCAGGTGATGAGGATCTCCTTGGCGGAGAAGCGGTCCTTGAAGGGGACAAGCTCATCGGGGCCCCAGACGTTGGCGTTGGTCTCCTTTCTGCGCTTCTTGGCGATGCGGTTCATGAGGATGGTGCTTCGGGTCTCGGGCACAGTCAGGGCGTGGACGATCTGGACGAAGCCACCGAGGATGAGCTGGATCCAGATGGACCACCGCCAGTGGAGGTACTGCTCAGTGAAGCCACCAACGACAGGGCCGAGGATGGAGCCGCCGACAGAGGAGAAGACGACGTATGCGACAGCGTACTGCTGGTTATCCGCCTCCCACATATCGGCAATCATGCCCAGCGTGACGGAGCCACCGGCAGACGACAAACCACCAAGGGCGCGGCCGACCATGACGGTGGCAAAGTTGGGCGCCAGCGCCACGGGGAGCTGCCAGATGTTGACGAGCAGCAGCGAGGCCTGCATGATGGGCCAGCGGCCAAACTCCTCGGACCAGGGCGCCCAGAGCTCGCAGCCAAAGGCGTAGAGGACGAGGAAGATCATGGCGCCGCAGCGGGCGGCCTGGGCGCTGACGCCAAACTCCTCGGACATGCCGGGGATGGCGTTGGAGTAGAGCGAGGTGTTGAAGTTCATCGAGACCTGGACCCAGAAGATGACGGTGAGGATGTACCACTTCTTCCACTTGGGGAAGCAGTAGCCCAGCTCCTCGTAGCAGTCGTCCTCGGTGATCTCGTACTTGTCGTAGGTGCCCATCTTCTCGAGGCCGGCGCCGCTGGCGTCGTGGTGCACGCGCTCGTCGCCGCTCGAGGGCACATTCTCGGTCGAGCCCTCGAGCCTCGAGTTGGCGATGTTGAGGTCGCTGGCGTTGATGACCTGCGGAGGGTCGTCTGAAAAATGGGTCGGCATTATTGTGGGCGACAAATAAACAAACAGGAGAAAAAGGAAACCGTTTGGAGCGCCCTTTTCCTTTCTGTCTCTCTCTCTCTCCATGGGGAGACTGGCCCTCTTTATTTAAGAAGCCGGGGGGTTGATCATCGGTGTAAGAGGGCCTGAGCTAAACGATGAGCCTTTGAGCAGGAGAATCCACTCTTGACATCACAGCACGTAGGTGACGGGTTCGGCTTCCATGGAAGCGTGTCAGACATGGGCCATTAACAGATGGTGTTATGGGGCCCGTGGGTGGAGTGTCGCGAGCCGCATTATCCGGCGGATTCGCGGTGTAATTAAAGAGAGACAATCAAGAGGACGATCTTCTCAACCCACAACAGACGTTGCGCAATTTTTTTTTACAGTGGTTGGAGATGAGGGGAATCCGGGGAGCATTGGGCGAACAAGCTTACTCGGACCGTCTATTGCATTGTGCATCAAGAAATACTGGTCCAGTCTGGGGAAGCCGTGTTGATCAATTTACAGAGAGTTGTGGGTTAACTCACAGCTTGTCAAGTCAACGCCACCAAAGACGGGAGACTGACTCGGCCGACTCCGTATCAGTCGGTCGAAGGAATCGACTGGGCCCTCATGATGACGTGTTTGCGCGACAGGAGCAAATGAAAACAAGTCCACATGAGTAGGAAGAAGAAAAAAGTCAATTCTCTTCCTCCGTCTCTCGCGCGATTGCGATTCGGTAGGATCCTCCGAACCCTCCAGGCAGCAGAATTATCCAGGCAGCAGAATTAAAATCTGTTCGGCTCCACCGCAATTGGGCAACCGTCTCCATATTATCTCCGGAAAATCCTACCTTGTCCTGACTATTCCCAGCCAATTTCACTCTAGCTCGCGGGAAGTGGACGGCTTTTTAGCAAATGGATTGCGTCACCGGTGGGGGCCACCTTTGAGGCGACTTCAAGGATCAAGCTGGCAAATCTTGGCCCCAACCAAGCCTTTCTGCTTCCGAGAACCGTCTTCTTGGCCCCGAGATGGGAAGCCGGCTGGGCGCTGTTGAGCCTCATCCGATCATGCCGGGATACCACGGAATGACGACGGACAGGCCGCTTAGCAAATCTGAGGCGTTCGTTCCCTGCTCGATGCTACTTTTACCTGAACTGCTTCGATGTGAACTGACATCAACGTCATGGCTACGCCCCAAACACAATAAGCATATACCAAAGGCTCCACTATCTCGCTGTTTCTTGCACTCACGCGACAGGACCAGCTGCTGTTTTTTCTCAGGATCCCCCAAGTCCGAGCCCCAAAGCACGGAGCGCGGGGCGAATGGCGCAAGAGCTTGGTTGCTACGTGGGTGCGCAAAACACCGGACGACCTCACCTACAACGATAATATTAACTGAAGAATTATTTACGGTTCCAAGGCCTTGTGCAAGGCAATAAGAGATGAAGCTATCACAAGAGCCCAATAAGGCACTAAAAGATATCTCTTCTTTATATACTATGAAGTTACGATAGTTCGCAATTACCATGTTTTTTGCAACCGACTAGACGCTGGAGGCCAAAGCGCACAATCAATCGATTAAACGAATTGAGATGCTGCAAGGCCTCGCAATTTCAGTGCGCTCTTTCATCCTCTATTTTACTGGTCAAGCCGCGCGAGGTTTACACTACTACTAGCAGGGGACCTTGGCAGAAAAAAAGGAAGAAGCAAAAGTAACTTTAGAAAAGTCCCAAGTCAACGGCTCCTGCAAAGACGTTTCAATATGGCCTTATCCAAAATGTCTTTTTCGTTATGCCAAAGCTTAAGTAATATCCCCCGTCACGTGGCTAATGTGGAGTAAGCACGGAGCGGAGTTTACAAACATGAAAGAGAGATGCAATGAGGCTTCAGGGTATCCCAATTAGGCAGTTTACCATGTCAGCAAAAGGTGCAATAGCATGACAAATCCTCAATTAGAAATCATCATTCACATCCGTGTAAGTTATCACACGATATCAATTTAACAAAGTACAAGAGGCAGTTAGAATCGTTCAAAACTTCATCTTTCAATAACACCAACAGATCATTCCAATTGGCTCTCCATAGTCCAAAATCAACCAACAATGGCTCCCATCCGCATCGCAATCGTCGGCCTCTCCGCCTCAGCAAAAACATCCTGGGCCAGTTCCGCTCACCTGCCGTACCTCCTTTCCCCCCGCGGCAGGTCAAAGTACCAAATCGTCGCCCTATGCAACAGCAGCGTCGACGCAGCACGCAAAGCCATCCAATACTACCAGCTCTCTCCGGACACCAAGGCCTACGGCGACCCCGAGTCTCTGGCTGCCGACGACAACGTCGAGCTCGTTGTCGTCTGCACGCGAGTCGACGTCCACCACTCGAGCGCCCTGCCCAGCGTCAAGGCTGGCAAGATGGTCTATGTGGAATGGCCTCTAGCGCAAGATGATGAGCATGCGAGGGAGCTTGCAGATCTCGCAAAGAAGAGCGGTAGTCGCACCCTCGTTGGTCTCCAGGGCCGACTCGCCCCGCCCATTGTCAAGGTCCGAGACCTTTTGCGGGAAGGCCGCATTGGAAAGGTTCTCAGCAGCGAGCTTCATTTGTCTGGTGGCACCAATGATCGTGACTTGTTGCCCGCGGGCCTCAAGTACTTTACCGACCGTGCCGTGGGAGGCAACCCCTTCACAATTGGCCTAGGACATGGTGAGTGCTGCATCTTTGAAATTCGACTTGCAATCAGATCGTATTTGCTAACGCCCTTTAGTATTTGATCAAGTGCAATACGTTCTCGGCAACATCACCAATTTCAAGAGCCGTTTGCACATCCAGCGCCCCGACGTGCGGGTCCGCGACCCAGCAAGCGACAAAGTCACCGAGACCGTCAGGTCAAACGTCCCAGACTTGGTCTTTGCCACCGGCACCCTCCAAGAGTCAGACACATCCGCAAAGGACGCCAGCGTACTCCTCCGCTTCCGCCGAGGCCCGCCTTTCCCCGGAGAACCTGCCCTGGCGTGGACCGTCAACGGCGAGAAGGGAGAGATTCGCCTCACATCACAGGGCGGAACGGCGCTGCATGCAGCTGGCTACACTGGCCCCGTAAGGTCTGGCTACCCTGGCCCCGTGACGATCCAAGTCCATGACTTTGCGACCGACGAGGTTGAGCAGGTCTCGTGGCAATGGGCGGATTGGCAGGAAGAGCTTCCAGTCGTTGGCAGGAGTGTCGCGGCTACTTATGATAAGTTTGCTGATGCCAAGGACGATGAGGGCCTGGCTTCCTTGAGCGATGCCGTCTTCAGGCATGAGCAATTGAATGGGATTCTGAGAGAATGGGACACGGATAGATCAAAGTAGCGTGGGCTTACTTGGGGTGAACTGAAGCCTAGTTTTTGATGGCGCGTCTGTTCATGCCAATGGCCGCTGTCACGCTCAAGGGATTCTCACCTTCCGATATGATGCTCACATGCCGCTCTTGAAACAGCGGTTGCTGAAAGAAACTGGGACCACAAGCAGCAGCGTTGTGCCCACTCTTTATCTGGGGCAAACTTTGCGGGTGTTGCAAGGATGGCACCGTCTTTAATTGTTGAAACATGTGAAGCTTGGCCAGAGGGTGGTCATTACTGGTGGATACAAGGGGCTGAATTAGAGGGATGTAGTATGAATGGAGACTATGATTTACCGGAGAAAAATGAGATTCGAGTCAGTCAAAGGCACCTCACCTAGTCTAAATGAGTTAGTCTGCTGTCTGAATTTAGACCAGCGTCTTGTATCTGCTTCTGGCAGCTCATCCTGCAACATAACGTCGTCGACCGGTCGTTGCACCTGATCTTGCGATGTCGGTATTGTACAGCAGAGTCTTCTGGTGGTCTTTGATTCAGCCATCGAATCGAGGAGCCAACGACAGAGAGTCGGCACCAGCTGGTTGGCGTGGCTTGACTGAGTTTGTCAGGGTGTTTTCTTTTAGGGTGGAAGGCATGCCAGTGACAACAGCCAGTCTACTAAGTAGACAAAGCATGGCCAAAAGCAGCGTTGAGGAACAAGTAGACGCCGTTACCTAAATCTTGAGAATTTCAGTTGATTCAGCTAGACAATCTACATGTTTTTCACTAAAGAGCAACATATATATAGTCCACCAAATCGTGAAGAAAGTAGTCGCTTTCTCACAATCCAGTTGTCGTCTTGGCACTATGGACAACACTCACTACTGCTTTCTGCCACCACGAGCCACCTCAAGGTAACACAAACATTCCTTCAACCAACACCTGCAAATATCAAGTTACACAAGACGCACACCGTGCAGAGTTGCAACTGGAGTGCCCGATCATCCCCTCGCGGGACCGCTGAGTGCAGCTCCAGGGTACCCGAGCCCCCTTTCGGTCCCGAGCCTAGTATTCTTGATGCCCGAGTCCCCGACGACCACGGCCATGGCCAGCACGACGTCGGCTCCGTTGGTTTAGTACCCGAAAAAACAATTCCATATCCGGCGCCGAGATGCGCTGCTCCGCGAAGATGTTTGATTTAGAGGCCGATTGTGCGGGAGCGTCCGAGGGCGGCAGGCACCCGGGCAAGGCAAACGCGCCCCCTATATCTCGGGTGAAGAAGACGTTTTGATGGCAGGCTTTTGTTTTGTTTCTTCAACTTGTCACGTTCACAACCACGATATCGCTCCCTACTTGCCCAGGGCATCGTTGTTTTTTCTTCTTCTTCCACAACACTGCACCCCTTCTCTAATACATCCCACAACACCATGGCCGAGAATCACGAAAAAGTCGACGAAAAAGTCGAAAAGCTCGACGGAGCCAACACCGACGCTCCCACCGAGCAGACCTCACCGCATCCCTCATCAGAAGCCGAGCCCGAGCCCGAGACCCAGGCCGAAGATGAGTCCCAGTACCCCCACGGGCTGAAGCTCGCCGTCATCATCCTCTCCAACATGGTGGCCATGTTCCTCGTCGCCCTGGACCGCACCATCATCACCACCGCCATCCCGCGCATCACCGACGACTTCAACGCCCTCGGCGACATCAGCTGGTACGCCAGCGCCTACCTCATCACCAGCTCCGCGACCCAGCTGCTCTGGGGCCGCATCTTTACCTTTTACCCGACAAAGGCCGTCTACCTCGCCGCCATCTTCTTCTTCGAGGTCGGCTCGCTGCTCTGCGGCGCGGCGCCGAACTCGGTTGCCTTCATCATCGGGAGGGCCATTGCGGGTGCGGGATCGGCGGGTATCTACTCTGGCTCTACGATCCTCATCACGACGGTGACGCCGCTGTCCAAGCGTGCTGGCTTTGTGGGCATGATGGGTGCTGTCTTTGGCATTGCGTCTGTCATTGCACCGCTCATTGGCGGAGCATTCACCGACCGCGTCACCTGGAGATGGTGCTTCTACATCAAGTAAGTGATTCAGTCTACCCATATCTCGTCCCAAGGACAACACAAATTCTCCAGTACGGTCTGTTAACCTCGTTTCCAACAGTCTCCCAGTCGGAGGAGCCGCCGTCGCATGCCTCATCCTCCTCTTCCCCAAGTTCCCCCCGAACGAGTCGGTCCCCATCTCGCAGCAGATCAAGCAGCTCGACCCCTTTGGCAACCTCGTCTTCCTGCCCGGTGTGATCTGCCTGATTCTCGCCCTGCAGTGGGGCGGAGAGAAATACCCCTGGGATGAAGGCCGCATCATTGCCCTCCTGGTAGTTGCTGGCGTGCTTCTGATCGCCTTCGTTGCAATTCAGGTCTGGCAGCAAGAGAACGCTACTGTCCCGCCTCGGCTGTTCAAAATTCGCAATGTCTGGCTGGGGACTGTCTTTGCCTTCTGCCTTGGAGCTATCCTCATCGTCTTTCTTGTCGCGCTGCCGATCTGGTTCCAGGGAGTTCGCGGCACAGACGCCATTACCTCTGGCATCCACACCCTTCCCCTTGTCCTGTCTCTTGTTTTTGGCGCCATCGTGTCTGGAGGCCTCATCAACGGTATTGGCTGGTTCAACCCCGTCTTCTTCTCGTCCGTCATATTCATGTCTGTCGGCGGCGGCCTCATCTCGACCTTTGCTGTCGACACTCCCTCGCACACATGGATTGGATACCAGATCATGCTTGGCCTGGGCATCGGTCAGGGAATGCAGCTTGCCAGCTTGGGAGCTCAGGTGGCGCTGGGAAAGAAGGATGTCCCAACTGGCGTGTCTCTCATGTTCTTCGCGCAGTCCCTCGGCGGCTCTGTCCTCGTCTGCGTCAGCCAAGCCATCTTCAACAACGAGCTCCGGTCTAGTCTGGGCGACGTTCAGGATCTCGACGTCGCCCGGATTGTCGGGGCCGGTGCCACGCAGCTGCGCAACGTTGTACCCGCAGACCGCCTCCAGGATGTGCTTGTTGAGTACAACGCAGCTCTTCGGGGCTACTACTACGTGGGCCTTGCGGCTGCTTGCTTTGCCATTCTGCCGGCGTTGGGGTTCGAATGGAAGAACGTCAAGGGCAGGGAGTTTGCGCACTAGTTTGATGAGCATACCGACAAATGAAATATTCGTCCTTTGTGACGGCTCTACTTGCAGAGGAAGGAAAGGATTGTGGTCGAACGGTAGGGTGTGGAAACGAGAATAATGGGGAGGATTAATGGAGAAATGACCTATCAACGACAAAGGTGTCGGCTGCTGTAAAGTAGAAAAATAGAGAAATATCTTGGAGGAAATGGCCTAATGAAATCATATGGGAAGCTGGTATCATCAAACCAGAGTTACATACTGAGCTGCGGTGGTTTGTTGCTTGCAGATTGGTTGCTACTCGCTCTTCTCAAGAATGGTGTAATTTGAATGCCTTGAAGCCAGTAAATAGTGGTTTATTAAACTATTAAAACTTAAAGAAAACCTCATGTGACAAAGTTTCAGCATCCAACGCTCATTCAACCGGAACACGGCCATGACAGTGTCTGAAAACATCTCCAGGATCAACTCTCTTCTTTACAGCCTTCAGCCTACCCCAGTTATCTCCGTAGCAGGTCTCGGCATCTTCCTCCGACTCCATGAAGCTGACATACGTGGGTCCAAGGCTCTCACCGGTGCTGCTGACGGCATCAACAACACGATCCGCCCACGCAACGCCTATCTTCTCATCAGCGGCGTCGTCGATGACGGCGTTGATATGGAACATGATGTGCGGCCTGCGAGTGCCAAACGAGGACGCGGGATTGGGCCGAGCCGCCTTGCCGTGCACGATATTGCCCTGGACGGTGCACGAGGCCTCGTCGGGCATGGCCTCGCAAGCCGCTATCAGCTGCGAGGCAGTCTCCGCGGTGAACCGTGGGATGCTGATGTGTCGTGAGGCGACGTTGACGGGCTCGCTTATCTCCCTCGAGATGGAGCTCTGAAAGTCTGGAAACGTGGCTAGATCGGGCGTTGGGTTAGCTGGTTGTTCTCCCTTCTCTCTCTCCCGGCTAACTCACTCTCCTCGATCGTGTCGACAACGACAGTGCCGAGCCCTTTCAGCTTCTGCAGCCACTCGCTGCTTTCGGTGTCGATGGTCTCTGCGTCAGGCCAGATATAGGTCACGGCCATGCCCAGGCCCCAGTCGCCTTTGTTGACCCCCACCTGCACGCAGAGCCTGTCGGGGACACCAGCGTCCAGGAGGTCCTGCAGACGCTGTAACACCTGCGATGTCTCAGGCCAAGGGTACACGATGAAGCCGGCCTGGATCCGGCACATGGGGTGGACCTGGACCTTTGCCTCGACGATGATGGCAAAGTTCCCGCCTGCGCCCTTGAGCGCCCACAGCAGCTCCCCATCGGCCTCGACGAGGTCGCCGTTGGCCGTCACCACCTTGGCGCCGATGATGTTGTCGACGCCCAGCCCGACATAGTCCCCGAGCGGGCCGTAGCCGCCCCAGGAGGCCCACGAGATCCAGCCAGCCTCGCCGGCGAATCCGCTCGAGGTGCAGAGGCTGTGGCACCCGAGGAAGCCCACCAGATTCTTGCTCGAGACTCCGCCGCCGACAGTCACAGTCTCTGTGTCACCAGCGAGCTCCTGGCTGTCAAGCTCGCGCAGGTCGATGGTGACCGAGTCAGCGACGCACCCACGGCCAAAGACGTCGTGCCCCCCACAGCGAACGCCGATTGGCACGTTTAATCCCGAGACGGCTCTGACGATAGCCTGGACCTGCGGAATCGAGGTCGGCCGGCATAGAGCCAGTGGCTTGGCCGTGATGAGCTTGTTGTAGACCCCGCGGAGGGACTCGTATCGCGGCGACGAGCGTGTGTACATCTTGAGGTCCGGAACAGCCTCGCGCAGCTCCGTCAATATCTGACTGCCGCCCGTCTGAGCATCCCGCTCGGCGTCGAATGGCATCGCCTCATGGCGGTAGCGGGTGTCGGCAAAAGAGGAGATCATCCTGCGAGACGTGATTGGCATGGGCCTGTGTAACGGTGATCTTGCTGCGAACCTGGTCGTGACGCGGGTGACAGAGATGCAGCTGGTCATGACTGCAATGTGATGCTGATATCAGGCTGAGTGAAGTGGCTTTTAATACCACTCGACGCTCCACGCCCTGGGGGGATCTTGTCTTGCAGATTCCGAATGCAATAGCTCGGACGTCGTTCGGACCGACGCGGGTCGGGCCGCCCTGGGCGTGTTGGTCCAGCAGCGAGCGAGACATGCCCCGTCCGGACGATTTCTCGTCTTGACCGGCCGAGAGGAACCTTTCTCTTCTGGCGCGAACAAGGGCCCGGGCTGCATCGGAGGTTCTCGTCAGATCATGCGGGGCCTTGCAGGTCGATGATACGGACAAGGGCCAGCGGAATAGGCTATGGCTGTCATTCGGCAATCCTGAGTTCCGAATACTCAACACATCTCGTGTGTTGCGTTGAAGATATCAACGTTTTGCTTTCTTGATGACGAGCAGATAATCCTGGGAAGATATTACAAGTAACCTATTTTGTAAAGGTCTCAAAGCAGTTACGCAATCCATGATAGTAACATGAAATTGAAAAGTGCTTTGCATCGCAGAAATCACTGCAGCTTATATAAGAAACAGGACAGATAGATACCGTAAGCGCCTTTCCAATAGCTGGCGCCAAAGTAGGCGCATCTGGCGTGCGGGGGACTGCAGAATGGACTCAGATCCTGTCGATAATGATCTGAGAACTTTACCCTATCGATGGCCAACCTCACCGGAATCTGCAGGGGTTCCCTGCTATGCACAAGGCTCTTCGTCTTGGTCGTCGACACGGTGGGGGTGATTCCCTACGTGAATGAAAAGGCCATCCAATCCCTCCAGAGGGAGGAGAACAAACAGTTAATATCAAACAGATCTCCAGGATCCCCCCTGGTTTTTTTCTGTCACCTTTTGCCGCGTCATCAAAAGGTTTCTTGCATCTTTTCTTGCATCTTTGGGTATATCTCTATTGGACAAAGGAGCAGCGTCTGTTTACGCAAGCCTCCTCCAAACATGAATCCTACAGACGCTGTCCTCCGCCGCGCGGAAACCTTTCGCGAGAGCTGCGACAACTGTGCCAAATCCAAGGTCCGGTGTGGCAAGGAGCAGCCGTGGTGCCAGCGATGCGTGCGACGCGGCCAGGTCTGCAGCTACAGTCCGTCGCAGCGGTCAAGAAAGAGGACCTTGTCGACTACAAATGCTGAGATGGAGCAACGTACTGGCACGCTTCCTTTTTCACACCTAGACAACTCGGTGACGATAGCAAACAAACAAGACACCAGTGCCCTTATCACTCAGACAGATGGTAGCTGGGGGTCTTGGGGTTCTTGTCCTGACTTTATCGAGCTGTTGGCCAGGGGGAGCAGCACTGAGTCGCTGGCACCTGATAACCTCGTTTGGCTATCAGACATGGACTCAACATCGGGAGATAGAGATTCGGGGAAGACTTCGGACACTACAGATGCCTTGATTTTCCCCAGAGACAGCGGCATTTCCACGCCCCCACCAGTGGTCATGGATGGTAGCAGCGCTTCGAGCATCGAGCACATGGCCCTAAAACTGACGACTTCCCCCAAAGACCAGCAAAACTGCGAAGCAGAAGTCATCTCCACGCTGGTGAAGCTGGATCTGCCTTCGCTGTCTTGTCGCGGAGAGTCCAAGTCTTCACAGAATCTCGGCATCATTCTTACAACCAGCCGCTCGGCCTTGTCCTGCGCGTTCGAGACAGTCTCGTGCACATGCACGCCAAATGCAAGCGTCGCACTACTCCTCACCACTGTGCTCCTGCGCATCCTGTCCTGGTACGAGATCGTCCTGCAGAACTGCGGAAGCTCGGCGGAGGGAAACAGCAGCAGCGGCATCAGCACCCCAGGGGCCCCCACAGAGAACGACGAGCTTGAGCAGGCGTCTGCGCGGGAGTTTGATGCTAGCACGTTACAAGAGGGAAGCGATGGCTCAAGTCTATTTGTACCTCCGATGACGATCGGTCCTTATGAGCTTGACGCGGAGAACAGGGAGCGCATCATCGGCCAGATTGTGCTTGGCGAGCTGGGCAAGATGGGGAGGCTGCTAGGTAGCTTCTCCAAGAAGTTCTGCGATCCGCATTCAATCCAGCTGGGAGAAAACAACAGAAGTCAACTCCATCTTGCGCTGGAGACGTTTCTTCGGAACAAGCACAGCGTTACAGTCTTAGCTGCTCGAGAGAGGTTGGAGGCAAAGTGATAGATAATTACTGTACATGCGATCAAGGTTGCGATACATTACTTCCAGAGCTTGTCTATTGTTCGAACATGAAGATCCTCTGATTTCAGGTTGGCTTCGTTCTACAACCACGCTGCCTTCTGTGACCTGCTGTGATCAGTATCGGTTACCCTTCTCTACCAGATGAGAGTGACTACAATTTATCGACTTTTCAAATTTTCGATATTGTCTTGGCGGCAGTGCTTACATTCGCCCAAGAGCATGGAGGAGTAGATTTCTACCTGGCCTTGATCGCCATGTGGCCTCCGTCATTAGAGATAATTCAAAAACCAAAACGGGCATTATTGAACAGGCAGAGGAAAAGGGGGTGCATCCAGCCATAAAAGGCACCGACCAAGGCAGGATCCTTTAAATCAGCAACGACTTGCTTGCTTGAAGCAGAACCCCAAAGAGATTACACAAAGACAGAAAACCTCCCTTAAAAGGGTATCAAACAGCCAAAGCTTTGGCAATAAAATCAGCAACATATTCCGCATTCCGGCCCCTCTTCAGCATCGTGAAATGATTTGCCCTCGGGATGCGATCAAAAGACAGCCTCTCAATTCCGCCAAGCAAAGCCTCCCAGCCGTTGGCGCCGAAATTGGTCCTGTTTTCCAACAGCCATCGCATCTCACGCGGGTCATCCTCGCGATATTCTGGGCGAGGATCGTCGGGATTCTTGCAGACGCCATCCTCAGCCCACAGAAAATATGCCCGTGGCGGAGCAGGCAATGGTGATGCTAGCCCCTTACCAGGGCCAGCGAGTAAGGCTGTCTCCCAAGGGACACATACGTAGTTGTCCAATGCATCTACAAAGGCGAGGAAATGCGCAAGAAGCCAGTCGGGGGCCTTTGTGCTGCTCTCCGCAGTCCCGTGCGGATTCTCAGACCCAAAGACGTTCTGGCTATCGAGAAAGTCGTACAGGCGAGGCGGTAGCTTCTCGAGCCCAATCGGGTTTGGAGAGTCGAGCAGAATAAGACTCTGCACCTCATGACCGGCCATCGTGAGCATCAGTGCTGCCTCGTAGGCGCATATGCCACCGGCGGACCAGCCCCCCAGGTTATACGGTCCTTGAGGCTTGCGCCTCAGGATCTCGTCAACGTACAGCTCGGCCAGGCCCTTGAGTCCAAACTCGACGAGATGTTTTGCGTCCTTTAGCCAAGGGCAGTTCAGCCCGTACACGGCAACGTTGCCTTCTGGGGAGATTGGCGGTAGCGCGGCGTACGATGTTGCAGATCCGGAACCGTCGGGGAGGAGAAACAGGAACGAGCGTGCTTTGCTGGGACTCCCCTGAAGTAACGTTGAACTTGCGCGGAACTTGTGGAGTAAGTGATTGATGACCAGTTCTGTCTTTCCATTCTCCACTTGAATGTGTTCTTCCTCGGTGTTTGGGGGTGTTGCCGTTGTGTTTGAGTCGCTCATAGCCGAGGAGCTGCTTGCATCACTTGTGCTACTGCTGCTGTTGTCTGGTTCTGCAAGTCCCAGAGCTGCCTTGAAGCTACCGAGAGTTGGGCACGTCAAGAAAATCGAAGAGTCTGCCTCAACGCCGAGATCTTCCCGCATTCTCCCCGTGATTGTCAGGGAGAGCAGGGAATCAACGCCGTGATCAGCAAAGTTGAGATCATCGTCTGAGAGGGCTTGAATAGACAGGCCTATCTCCTCGGACAGGATACGAAGAAGGGGTCTCAGCTGGCTGTTTGTCGATGGATCCGTGGCAGCCGGTACCGGTAGACTTGGGACGATTGGTGAGTCCACAAGAGAACCCAATGGTGCCATTTCGCCCATTCTGCTTATTGGTTCTTGTAATGCTGGCCCAAGAATTCCCTCGCGTCGCCCCCGAGAGGCTTCGGTTGGAGATGGGCCAGCCGGAGGCAGAACGGTATTAAGTACCCGACGTGAAAGACCTTGGAACTGTTCATAAAAGTCAGAATCCACAAAAGAGATAAAGAGCTTCGGGGAAGGTACTCACAGTAATATCACCGTAGACACCAATGATGGTGTCGTTCTCATCAAAGA
Source organism: Fusarium devonianum (assembly GCA_017140155.1). Classification (NCBI taxonomy): domain Eukaryota; kingdom Fungi; phylum Ascomycota; class Sordariomycetes; order Hypocreales; family Nectriaceae; genus Fusarium; species Fusarium devonianum. The sequence continues at coordinate 57,706 of JADBHU010000017.1, read as the reverse complement.
TGTACAAGTCGCCAGCAAACTTTGTGCCCTCAACAGGCCTCATGCGAATATAAGTACGGTAAGTGACATCTTCACGAAATTCCTTGGCCAGCTTCAAAGAGCCCCATCCGTGGTTGACGTAGACGTAGTCATTGGGCGTGGTCTGGTGGCAGTTCATGAGAAACCCCGTTGTCTGGCCGCAGCTGTCGATCCACATGGGATTGCAGTGGAAGCCTCCACGGGGAGTTTGGAAACGCACTTTGGCTGTTCCTTCGAGCTCGTCGCTGTGCAGTACCGCTTCGCGGAGTCCCTTGAAGGCGTCTTGATAGTCGACTAATGACGAGAAGACCTTGTAGATCATGCCTGTGGCAAGCATGCTGTCTTGCCCCTGAGCCGCTCGTTGCTCGAGATAGTCGATGCTGCGTCTGATCAGATACGCCTGACGATCCCACTCTGCTTCCCAGGCTGCGGGATCGCCGAGGTGCAGCTCACAATCCACATGCTTCGTCTTTTGCCCGCTGTTGGAGTTGATGGTGTAGATACACATGGATGCGACGGTGCCGTTGACCGGATATAGCACCTCTATGCGAAATGGGGTCGGCAATGGTGCGCCGCTGCTATCTTGTCCGAGAAGAATGGGCTTGTGAACTTGCATACCACGGACGTCGACCGCGTAATCTTTCAAGTCGGGACGATACTTGTCGAGTATGTGATCACCCAAGGTGAGGCCCACGTCGGCATACAGGGACGACGTGCACACCTTGGCACCATTGACGCGATGTCCGTTTGCGATTTCAGCCAGCAACGGATGTGCGAGATCAGATTCTGCAACGATTGCCACAACTTCATCTTCTAGTTTCTCCTGGAGAAGCCGCTGAACAGAAGGCGTCGAAAGCGTGGAAACCGAACCCTCGGTCGAGCCATTGACTGTGGACGGAGCATCGCCCTTGGTGAGGGCCCAGTCGTGCATATACTGGATCCAGTAGTTCTTGTGATCCCAGCTGTACGAAGGCAGGCGAAGCACTTGGTGACAGGCCTTGAAGTCTCGGTGGTACTCGTTCCAATCAATCGCCAAGCCAGCGCTGTACAGGCTGCTCAAGCCATCTGCCAGCACTTTCCAGCAATCTTCGTTTCGTCGTAGAGAGGCAACAGTTGCTGCATCCTGTCCAAGACATGATTTCAAGAAGGTTGAGCACACAACATGAGGACCCAGCTCGATCCAAAGGGTCGACTCGTTGCTGATGATCTTTTCACGTTCCGCGGCCCGCAACGCACCCTCAAAGTTGACCGTTTCACGACAGTGGCGCTGCATGTAAAGTGGTCCAATGACGCCGTGATTCCCGGGACGAATGACGGAGCCCTCTAGAGCGCAGAGCAGCGGGATCCTGGGGGAGTGGAAGGTGACTCGAGACGCGGCGACATCGAGGTCGGAGAGGATGGGATCAACCTGAGCCGAGTGGAAGGCAAAGGGCACTTTCACTCGTGTTGCTTTGATGTTATCCTTGGCAAGTGTATCAGCCAGGTCGTCCATATCGGCGACTCTTCCGCTGATGACAACCTCCCGAGGGCCGTTAACGCAGGCCACCTCGTGGATATTGGCGTCCAGGAATGGCTGGATCTGTAGCATTGATGCTCGCACAGCAAGCATTGAGTGGCTGCCAGCCTGACACTTTTCCACAAGTAGTGATGCCCTTGTGCCCGTGAGATAAATAGTGTCGTTGGCCGAGAGCACACCGGCAACGTTGAGTGCAGCGTAGTGTCCAAGGCTATGTCCAAGGACAAAGCTTGGCTCAACGCCAAAGGACTTCCACAGCTTGGCCAGAGCCATCTGTAGACATGTCAAGCCGAGCTGCATCTCGACAGGGCTCAACGACTCAACCTCTACTTCGCCGTTGATCAGTGGAAGAATGGAGGGGAATCCTTGGGATTGTGCAATGTTGTCGCATCCCAGAAGAGCAGAGCGGAAAACCGAAAAGTGTGTAAAGTACTCCTTTCCCATGCCAGAGTATTGTCCGCCCTGGCCACTGAAGACGAATCCAACTGGGCGTGCCGCAGCAGGCGTTCTTTTTACCTCTTTGCGCTGAGCAGCGGCATCAAGTCCCCGGACCAACTGGTCGAGGTCATATGCTGCCACGGCAGCTCGGAAGTGGTGATGCATGCGCCTCGCTGTTGTTGTGTATGAGAGTTTGGCCAAGAACCCTGCATCTGGATCTTGCATCTCTCGCAGAAACTCTCCGAGGTTAGAAATGTTTCGTCTCAGGGAATCTGCTGATCGGGCTGACACGGTAATCACATGGACTGATCGAGGGTCGTTGTCACTCTGCTCGGCCCCAATCGCTAGAGGAGCATCCTCAAGAAGGAGGGCCGAGTTCCCGCCAGCCGCAGAGAAGTTGTTGACAAAGGCAATACGAGCACCATCTCCCCCAACAGGACGATTCCATGGCGTCGGCATGTTCGCAATGTGGACGTTTCTCTCAGCCAGATCAGTAGGGAAATGACGGTTGATCTTGTTCTTGATGCCACAGTGAGGAGGGATCAAGTTGTTCTGCATCATCAGCAACGTTTTGATCAGCGCCACAACTCCAGACGCCGATTCCCCGTGCCCAACGTTGGCTTTTGCTGATCCTAGATGCAGGCTCTGGCTGGGCAAACGACCCCCGCGACCGCTTGTGGGAGCAAAAGTCTTGAGGACGGACGACATCTCGGTTGCGTCGCCGGCCTGAGTGCCCGTGCCGTGCATCTCTATGTAGCTGACGTGGTACGGGTCGACTCCCGACTCTCGGAGGAGCTTGGAGAAGATGTACTCCTGGGCACCAGCATGTGGCCGTGTGATGGACACTGCTTGGGCGGAATGGTTCGTGTATGCTCCTAGAATGACACCGAGAATTGGGTCCTTGTCTGCTTGGGCGTCCTCGAGCCTCTTCAGAATGATGGTTCCGACACCGTCGGCACGGCAGTAGCCATCCGCTCCATCGTCGAATGTGTTACAGTTCCCTTGAGAAAAGTCTTAGTAAGTGACAAATTGCCTCGATAGCATGATCTAGAAGCACTGAGTTCTTGCCGGGCAAGTAACTTACCCGTTCTTGACAGAAAGTGACCACGGTCCAGACCAGCAAAGTTGTCGGGATTGGTCATGACGTTAGTACCACCAGCAATTGCCATATCGCAGTCGTTTCTCCAGAGAGAATTACAGGCCATGTGGATGGCTGTGAGACTCGAGGAGCAAGCTGTATCAATGCTGGCACTAGGTCCGCTAAACTTGAAAAAGTAGTTGAGTCTACCGGGAGTAAAGGCCCGATTGCCGCCTATATCCTACAGTCAGACTATCGAGTCCAGCACTAACTCGAATCCCATGTGCTTGATATCTTACCTGGAATGAAATAAGTGTCGACATTCTGGCCGCTGTTAATCTCCCTCCAGTCATCGCTCGTCATGCCGTAAAACACACCCACGCGGTCTCGCTGCGTCGAAGGCGTCCTATCAGGCACAATGCCAGCCATCTCTAGGGCCTCATACGCAGTCTCAAGAGCAAGCCGCTGGCCAGGATCCGACTGTTCGGCTTCTTTGGGGGAGATGTTGAAGAACTTGGCGTCGAACAAGCCCGGCTCCTTGATCCAGCACCCGTTCATGACCTTGCTGGTGTTCTTGCGGCGGCCGGTAGCATCGTAGTGGCGTTCTGCGTTGAATCTATCTTCGGGTACCCGTCGATGGACGTCAAGGCCTTGGTACAGAAGGTCCCAAAATTCTTCGAGGTCGGCCGCGTCTGGGAATCGGCCAGACATGGACACGATAGCAATCTTGGAATCACGGGGGCCGTGGGTAGAAGTTTCAACTGGTTGCTCTGTGGTCGGATGACGGGCTGAAATTACTGGAGTGATGCTGCCGTCTATCACGCATCGCTGTGCGAGTTCCGGTCCCAAGGCAGATAGAATGCTATTGCTGATGGAGGTTCCCACAGGTCTGAGAACGCACTGAGACGAGGTTGAGGTGCCCAGAATGTGGGAAATCTGCGGTGAAATCCGAGTTAGATCCAGCGGGAGATTGAGCATTTCCCTCACAGAACAGCGAAGCAAATCGCTGAAAGTGAGTGGCTCGAGGACCTTGCCCGAAGAACAAGAAATGACCGGTATGTTGGACTTGAGAAAGCAAATCGATTGTGTAGACTCTAGTACCTGATCCACGTCGTTGTCGGAGAAAAGGTGGCTAGCGTGATACGGAGCATGGATAGGCACTGCTATCGCATCCTTTGGAGATGTGAGTACAGTTTGGAAGAATTTATCGAGAGCAAATGGCGGGCCGCTGATGGTGAGGCTGTGATGGGCAACTGAGCTGATGTAAGGGGCAGCTGGAGGAGCCAGTCCCTGATTTTCCTCGATCAGCGCCCAGCCAAGGATCATACAGAGGTTATAGACAAGTATACTTACAAAGTCGCGTGTGAATGAGTCCAGCTTATCTTGGGTAAAAGCACTCGGCAACACAGACTCTGGGACGATCCTCGACCAGGAAGTTGAATTCGCTAGGTCGGCGCTGGAAACCTCAAAGAGAGACGCAGTGCGTTGTACACATAGTCCCAACCTCAACGCAACACGGACAGAGTCGACGCCAGCAACTACCAGTTCGCTCAACGAGCGGGAACAGCTGACTGCCGCAGCAGCAAGAGACCCAACACACAGGCCGAGTACACGGCTAGTCTCTGGTTGTGGGAACGTTTGGCCTTGAGAGTCATAGAAACTACAAAGACAAATAGATTAGTAAACGTTGAAGATTCTTAGAGGCATACACTACGCGAATCATGGTGGAGACATTGGCCAATGAATACTTACTATATGAAGCTGCATAGTTGGTAGAAGCAAGCTAGGGTACTCTCCAACACGGCATTGCTCCCTTTTGTCTCAGACTTGTGGACCAGATCTTGAATGTTGGTAAAGTTGTGGAACAACTCCCGCTCAGTAACTGGCAAGGATGAGATTTCTCGTCTCAAAGCCGCATGGACCTTGTCAGCAAAACTTGTCAGGTAAGGGCTGTTATTCTTGAGCAGCAGTCCCTTCAGTGCCGGCGTGAAGCGTGTACTCTGATCTCCAAAGATGAACACCTCATATGAGGTATCCAAAGTATTTAGTGAACCCATCTCACGGTATTGACGCCGGAGACCACAAGATGGGGATTAAGGACGGGATTCTTGAAAAGAGCCACAGTAAAATATCATGAAGCTAGAAGAATGGGTATACGTATGGGTAAAAGCAGAGACATATGCTGTTGTTTGGCAGTCTTGTGCTTGGCTTGCAAATTACAAGGTATTTGAAATGATTTGCTACTGCTGCTTTTGCTCACTAAGCAAGCAGCGGCTGAAAGTTGCTTCTGGCGTGAAGATCGGGGTCATGGAGTCGGCTGCAGACCCAGCCCCGATGTCCGATGGGTCGGTCGGACATGGCCTATCGGGGTAATAACAGACTCGGGGAGGGTATCGGGGACTCTGGTCAAGCCTTTGCCGAGTATGGGCTATTCTACGCCAGGGCCTCTGCCCGACAGGTTAGCAGCAACCTACAGGCTTCATCACAAGTCACATTGTCTCGGACATCTCGAGCTTGCAGTTGGCATTCGTGCCGTCGGACAAAACAGGCCTATCTTTGTGCTGACCCGGCTCCAACCTCCAACTCAATCTCTTTGCTCACACGCAGGTCTCTCCCAAACAGCACACGTTCTGACCAAGAAATCAAGCATCATGGCGCCTCATTTCGACATCTCCCCAAGTCCAGAGCCGTCCATTCAGCGGCGCCAGTCCGACAGTCTCATCTGTCTGACCATCACCGCCTTCCGAAACCCTGCCCTTGACGAAGAGGAGTACAGACGCTACATGACCCAAGTGCACGCACGACTCGTCAGTCCTTTGATGGAACAGTACGGAATCGTCCGCTATACCATGGTATAGTCCCTTGAATATTTTGATTCCGTCACATTGCCCCAGCTAGATGATGCTGACCGTGAAAGACACATAACACCAAGGAGACCCGGCCGATGCTCCACCAACTGTACGATCCACAGTTCTCCAACATGTCCGACTACGACTGCATCGTGCAGTTTGTTTTCAACGATATTGAAGACTTCAAACGCATGAAGTCTGATCCCCGCTTCATTCAGAAGGTGGCCCCGGATCATGTCAAGTTTGCTGATACCAAGCGGTCAACGTGAGTTACGTATTGTTCAGTTGTAGCACAAAGAAGCTGATCACCAACCCATTACACAGTATGACAGTCGGGTATTTCGAAGAATTTGTTAGAGATAGCAAGATGGTGTTTAAAGGGTAGATCGAGGTCGGGTCTAAATAGTAATACAATGAGGACTCCCTGATATGTCACTTTGCATAAGAATCGTAAAACATCAAGTTTCAGTTTGCAGAGCAGGCTTAGTTATTCTGACGATACGGGATTGGTAACAAGACCCCATGAGATACGGATTAGATGAAATCTGTACCAAAACCCCTCTCCTTGTGGTTTCCTGTTGTCAAGATGGCTGTCAAAATGAGGGGCGTGGAAGGATATTCGGGTAATTCTCGAAATTGAACGATCAGGTAGCGTATTGGCGGCAGTGTTTCTTGGTTACTGAACAAGTTGCAATTCAAAATGACCTTTAAACGCACATGTAGCTAACTGATCCCGTCTGCTCCAAGCGGATGAATCCACGCCCTCATGAGCAATCGCTATCTAGTTAGACTCATTACACAGGCCAACGGTCAGCAAGCTCATATTGCTACCGTCTGGCTGTCGCACTCCTTGCACCTTCAGCCTGGAATCCGTCGCCTTCAAAAGGGCCTCCCAGTCATCTATGCCGCGCTCCCGCGCGTTGAAGACCTGACGCATGGTCAAGTCCCGAGTTCTGATGACGCGCTCACGCACCAAAGGCAGGGCTCCAGGAGACGGCAGCACCGTGTCCATGATGAGCAGAGTTGATCCAGCCTCAAGAGACGACACGAGGTTGCCGAGAATGGCTGCAGCTTCTGCATCTGGCCAGTCGTGAATGATCATGCGCAGCATGTAGACGGCTGCTCCAGCTGTGGGCTGAGGTTCGAAGAAGTTGTGCGCTTTGAAAGTCACACGTGCAGCTGAGTCGGAGCTCATGTCATGCTGCTGAGCCGCTGCTTCTCGCTTCTTCTCAGCCTCGTGTCCGTTGACGACAGTGTCAAGGTCTTGCACTTGGAAGCGAAGATGCGGGTGGGCAGCAGCGAGGGCAAAGCTGGCGTGGCCGGTGGAACCGCCAATCTATATGTGAATGTCACGGTCAGCAAAATATCAACAGACAGGTGAATTTGAAAAGAACTGCTTACATCAACAACCAAGGATTCTCCTGGCAGATTGGCCCAGTCAAATCCATTGACCAGATGAGAAAGGTCCATGCCCTGCCCATCAGTCACGCTCTTCATGTATCCAGAGAATCGCTTCGTCAGCATCGGACTCTGAGAAAGGTGATCAAAGAAGGGCAAGCTGTGGTTGAAGGCAATGTTGTAGGCCGTCTCCGTCTTATTCACACTTCCCGGCCACTTCTCCGTAGCGGACACCATCGCTGCAGCAGTTGGGATAGACACATTGAACATGTATCCCGCCCAGTCGCGCATGTTGGGAAACTTGATGAACATGGCGGAGCTGGCGGTATGCGCGACGCGACCAGGCTCAGGCTCGGCCAAGATGTTGCTTGTCATGGCCATGCGTGCAACACTTTTGAGGTGCGACTCAGGAACCTTGGCCTCTGAAGCCAGCGCTCCATAAGTGACGGAGCCTTGCAGTGGGATGTGAGACCAAATGTCAAAGTGATGCAGCCACTGTAGCGCAAATATGGTGTGATACTGATTCCCGCGAGTCAGTTTTGCTTTAGACAAGGCCCCAACTCTTGCGGACAGCAGCAAGGATAATGACATACATTAGCTGTGATGCCGGGCAGAAGCTCACTAGGCCCCGAGACCAGCTGGAAAAGCTTGAACGCTGCCTCAGCGGCCGCAATGCGAGCGTCGTGAGCTTCCTTAGGGCCATCTTTGGGGACAACATAGGTGGGACCATCAGCTGCAAAGGACGGCTGAGGGAGGCCGTGGTTGTTCAAGGACTTGAAGAGCTCCCTAGCGGCCGACAAAGTGGCTTCTGCAAGCTCGAGAACGAGGGACGACGATGCTGGGATTGACCCCATTTTTTTTGTGCGAGTAGAAAGAGAGTTACAGATTGCGAAAGGGGTAGTCTACCGTGTCACGGATTGTATCTTGTACGATATGTTCGGATAGACAAATAGAAGCCAGGACCTGCTTCTTCTTCTGGGGACACCGTGTAATTATTTTACCAACCCATTTCTAAACGACTACCAAAACCCACGACCCGATTACTGCAGCCGAGTTTCAGACGTCGAATCAGCCACGATCGGGGACTCAGCCTGAAGAGGGCACCGCGCCACAGCCAAATCCCCAGCATTTGTCTTAGCAAAGCCGCCGTATGCATCCAGGCCCGAGGAGGGCTGCCGATCCCCGACCGAGAGACCCACCCCGAGCCCCGAGACACTCCGGTCCTAGGATCATATCATCCCCAGAACCAACGTACAGGGATCCCCCTTGACGGGCTTTTTGTACTCCAAGCCAAGTATATGGCCCAGCCGAGAAACGTCGGATGTTGAACAGATAGAACCTAATTGTCGAGTAGCTCTCCAGCACATTGAGCCTGACACACTGCTAGATCTTTGTTAGGTGCGCTTCAGTGTTTGTTTTTGCCACCGGTATTTGTGTTACACTTGCATTGCATTTGATTCCAGCGCAATGCCAGCTCCTACAGTTGCCATTGTCGGCCTTGGTACGCCCTGTCCGCGAAAACACAGCATTATTACAGTAGAGAACCAAGCATAGCTAACATCCAATGTCAACGTAGGAGCCTTGGGTCTAGTGGCTCTCAAAAATCTGCGAGAAGAGGGTTTTGATGCTGTCGGCCTGGATCGAAATGATTACATCGGAGGCCTTTGGCACTTTGATCCAGGAAACAAACTCACGGTGATGAAGAGTGTGTTGATTGGATTCCCGTTACAACTCTGACAATAGCTCTGACGCACATGGCACAGCCACGCTCTCCAATGGCTCCAAGCAGCGAGGCTGCTTTACCGACTTTCCATTTCCTGAAGGTAATCCATGTAAATCATCAATGAGCAACAGAGAAACAGAGCTGATGGACTACACAGACGCCCCCGACTACATCCCTGCTGAGGGCATCGACAGGTACCTTCAGGATTACGCCAAGCACTTTGGGCTCCTGGAATACTGTCGCCTCTCAACCACGTTCCATGGCGCTAGATTCGACGAGAAGAGACAGCAATGGCGTCTGTCTGTCTCTACACTCGATTCCCCGGAGCCGCACTTTGAGTACTTTGAGAAAGTCGTCTTCGCCATGGGAGCGGATCAGAAGCCGAGCAGGCCCAAGATCGAGGGCATTGAGAAGTTCAAGGGTTTCGTGGAGCATTCCATGTCTTTCAAAAAGTAAGTGCAAGGTATAGTTGGTATTGTTGCTTCTCAGATCTGACGCACACTCTCAGCCCCAAGGTCCTAGCTGGAAAGAGAGTCATGATTCTTGGCTTTGGGAACACAGCTGCAGACATGGCCACGGAATTAGCCCCCGTTGCAAGCCAAGTCTACCTCTCGCACCGCCACGGCGCCATCATTGTAAGTCCAAAGTCCATTCTACAAGCTGTCGAGAGAAGAGTACCTCGAATGGCTAACGCGTCCTTGAACGAATAGGTCCCTAGATGGGTCAAGGGCAGACCCGTCGATCACGTACGGACCTACCGAAAGTACGTCATCCTGAACCTGATGAATCGTTTCACGCCGGGGCTCTGGGAAAAGACCATGAACAGCGTCATCTCAAAGCTAGTGCACGAAACGTACGACCTCAAGCCTGAATGGGGCTTTGACCCGGCCCCGTCAATCACCAACCAGAGGCCGCTTGTCAACGACGATCTGATCCCTTGTCTGGAGAAGGGCTCCATCATCAGCACGCGTGGGCTTGCCCGAGTCATCGACGAAAAGACTGTTGAGACAAGCGACGGAAAGCAGTACGAAGTCGATGCCATTCTGTTTTGCACTGGGTTCACCGTCGACTACTCGGTCGTAGGACCAGACGTAGATCCATGTCGTGCTACTACCACGGACTGGAAGAAGTCTCGAGGTTATACAGGTCGACCGCTTCCGAGGCTGTACCAGAACATCTTCAGTCTCGATCATCCCCACACTCTTGCCTTTGTTGGGCATCTGTCCTTCATGAACCCTGCTTTCTTCATGTTCGACCTCGCCACCATGGCAGTGGCCCAGCTCTGGAAAGACACCACAGCATTCCCGTCCCAGACTGAGATGGAGAAGCAAGTCGATGATCAGCACTCGTGGGTGCTGGAGCTCTCCAAGAAAGGGCCCGTGACGCCCTCCATCGTCAAGGCCTCGGAGTGGATGGAATGGGTCGACAAGGTCATCGGTACTGGCCTGCCGCAGCATCTGGGCTACACTTTGAACGGATGGAACTTTTGGTTGCGTGATCGAGAGTTTTGCAACATGCTGATGGATGGTTTGCTCAGTCCGCATTCGTACCGCCTGTTCCCGGGTAAGAGGAAGGCTTGGCCAGGAGCGAGGAATGCAATCATTGCGATGAATGTTGATCGGGAGGCGAGGTTTGGGCCGATGGGGTAGAGACTGGGTCTTATGCTATTGGGCCATCTGCAAGTTGGAAATTTGGAATGACTTCTGTGTGTAAATGGGGATGGTTACTTATCAAAGATTGTGTGTAGATATCAAGAACATAATTAGAGGTTCAACAGCCAAACTCTTATACGCGCGTGCAAGTTGATATGTCGACTCCAGGGCTACCAAAGTCAGGAATTCTGATGTCTGGAAAATGAGTGGTCTGCTCTCATCTCAGTCCTCTTGCGTTATCAAGTGGGCAGCGAGGGCACTTGGGCCAGATCCGGCATGGTTTGTGAAGCCAGCTGAGCATAAAGCAACGACTCCCTACCAGCCGACGTAGAACAACACGTTTTCTCATGACATTACAACTTCGCAGCTGATGCAGTAAGACGCATGCTCTTTAGTAACAAAGTTGACTTCGTACACGTGGAACTAACAACCCTATATATTCATCTTACTCGGATCATCTGAAACCCAGTCCTGTAAAACTCGAATCAACCTCTTGACCAACCCCTTCCAACGCGAATCACTCTCGGATGGCTTTTCTCCCTTTGAACTGAGAGCCGCGTTTCCGGGTGATGCTGTCGATGGGCATTGCTTCAATATAGATGCACTATGTCCTCCACCCTCAAGCTCTGGAAGCGTCCCCGGTAGAAACCCACGCTGGTCAGGCCCGTACTCCGGTGGGATCTGCGGCCATGCGTCGATGCCGTCAAGTATAGCAACGGCCATTCCACCCGCCAGATGAGTCTCGATATGGCAGTGGAACAGCCACGGTCCAGGGTTCGTGACCTGATACCTCAGAACAATCCAGGCCGACCCGTCAAAGGATGTGACGAACGTGTCTCTCCACTTGGGCGTCTCCAGGTCGAAGTTGTCTGGCTCAGCGGCAATGGCCTCTTTGACGGATGAGTAGTTCCAGATGCCCAGTCCAGAACCAATCTGCCACGTCTTGCCCGTATGCTTGTGCATCATGTGCGGAAACTCCTGAGGCTGGCCCGGTAGCGAGCCGACTTGAAGCACCAGGTCAACCCAGCTGCCGTTCTTTGTGCGGATCACGAGGCGCTCGTCCATGGCGTCGACCGAGTGCGGATCGTAGAGCAGTGGATTGTATGCGCTGCGGTCCTCCTCGTACATGCCGTGGCCTGTCATGGTATACTTCCAGGGCGTCTTCCATCGGTGAGTTTGGAGCACATGCATGACATCTGCCTCACGCGCCGGTGGATTTGGAGGATACGGTGGAAGATGCTCGCGATCCAGTGTGACGACAGGCTTGTCTAGGCTGCTGTTCTGTCCGCCATAGTTGATCAAGCCCTGGGACTCGCCGCCGTGAACACCGCCTTTATATCGAAGCGTGGCGAACGCTGAGATGACTTGCGTCAAACCATTGTCGGCCACGCGGATGGTGTAGTCCTTGGCTGGCTTGTCGAGCTTGATCATGACCGCATAGCGTTCACCGGCGTACATGTGCACCGTGTCCACTCTCTGGGGGACAATGTAATCTCCATCGACCTCGTATACCCACATGTCGTGCTCATCCACCGAGAAGACGATGGTTTTGAAGGTTGCGCCGCCTATAAAGTTTATACTGACCCATTCAGCTGCTGGATCGACCTCAATGACCTCTCTGGTGCCCTTTGATGGAACGCATCCTTGCTGCAGGTGGAGCGGGATGGTTTCCGGTTTTCCAGCTTTCAGGTACGGACCTTGTGTCGACTTCATGAACGGGAAGCATCTTTCAGACTGTCAGTATCTATTAATCTTATGAGAGCTGAACAGTGATTTTACTAACCCTTTGTCATTTACCTGGCGGGGATACAAACCGTACTTCATGTACGTGCTGGTAAGATTGATCAGCTTATCCACGCCGGGACAGTACAGGCTCCCTTTTCCGTTCACGAGGATACTATCTGAGCAACTGTACAAATTAACGGTTAGCGCTTCTCGTACATACTTGAGAGTGTATACTTTGCACTCACAAAATGGCCATGCTTGAACTCTCTTGAGCATCCATGTATTCCCAAGACAAGAAGCGAGTCCAATCCGAGACCATGACTATCTTTGGATCGCTGACGGCGCGCTGCATGGCATCTATATCAGTAGTTTCGTTGCTAATTAGATGCCACGGTGCTGTTGCATCAGGTTTGTGACTATTCCCAGTGTCAGCGCAAGCGTACAAATCAAACATGCGAGGCAAGTGAGCTGCTTCTTACCGAATAAAGATTGGGCCGTAGAGACCGTCCAGAATGGTGGTTCGGGAATGAGAATGATACCAGTGAGTACCAGCTGGAAACGCCTTGAAGCGGTAGATGAAGCTCTGGCCAGACTCTATCGGCTTCTGTGTCGCGCCAGGAGTTCCGTCCGACCAAGGGGTGCCCTGCATCCTATGGTCAAGCTTAGCCAATACCAAGTTGAAGAGGTGCTTGTAATCTCAACCTACATCAACCCGTGCCAATGAACAGTGGTGTTGAAAGGCATCTTGTTGTGCACAGTAATCTCGATATCGTCATCCTCGTCGCAGAGGATCGTAGGTCCCGGAAACTGGCCATTGATCTTGATCATTTGTCGCTCTTGGCCGTTTGGTGCTCCGGGTTCCCATGTGATGACCCAGTCGCGCTTGTAGAGTGCACCGGCCACGCATGTCGAGATTACCCATGCTAGTAGTAGGAATCGTAAATGCGGACGAGAGCGCATGCTGTGGTGGTTGTGTGCAAGTTCACGCGTTCGAGAGAGACAACGGAAACCAGGAACCGTCCCTAATATCCGGAGATTTGAAAGAGATCAATTACCGAGAAGAATATCCCTCATATCACTTTCACTGATTAACCAAGCAATGAAACACAGATGACCTGGTGACAGGCAATTCCGACCCCTGCTAATGCTGTCGGTGCATCGATCGGACCCCGACAGCCGCAACCCGAGACTTCGGTCCGATCGATTGCAGATCCCCGAAGTCCCAGATCTCATCAGAGAAGTCAAGTCTATTTTATCCCAGCTCTTATACCGCATCATCATTCGTCATACCCATGCGCACTTTGGGCTCACCGCTGCCATGGTAAAGAAGAAAGCGTCTCTCCTCAAAGCGCTGCGGGCTCTTGTTCTTCTCACGTCACTGCCACTCCTCGTAGCTTACCTGGTATCACAATGGCATGGCAACTCTCCACCCTTCGAGGCATCACCGAGAGACCTCGCTCATGAGCCGAATTTCACAGCATGGGAGATTATGAGAAAGGATGAACGCATCTCCCGATTTGTCGACATCGTGGCCGAGTTACCCGACATTGTCCGGGGCCTGTCCGCGCCACAAGCCAAATTCACCGTCTACGCGCCCGTCAACGAGGCTTTCGACTGGTTCTTCTTCCCCCCTGACCCGCCTCCTTTCTTCGGGCTGTTTATCGCAGGGTACCACATGGGTCCAGAACTGGTATCCGCTCAGCGGTTGCGCTCTGTCGGGACTGTTGGCTCATTCGTCAACGGCGACATATTCTTCACTTACAAGCAACGCATCAGCATCCAACACGTCGGCAGCCGCATGACGCTGAATCACGAGGCCGAGTATCTTCCGGTTGAGGATGCTCAGTCGATAGCTGTCAACGGCTTTGTTCACCACGTTGACCGCGTCTTGGTGTTGCCCAACTCAACGGCCCATGCGCTTCGCACTCGGCCACAGCTATCAAAACTGCGTAAGGGGCTTGCTTTGACCAACCTGGCTGAGATCATATACGACACAAATTCGCACATATCGCAGACGCTATTCGCTCCCACTGATGCTGCATTCAATCGCCTTGGGCAAAAGGCCACCAAGTTTCTTTTCAGCCGTGGTGGAAAACCGTATCTTCGCGCACTGCTCAAGTATCATGTTGTATCCAATCGGACTCTGTTCAGTGATACTTATTGGCCGCACGATGATACTCCAATGGTCGATATGAACAAAGCAGGAGTTGAACAGACCCAAAAGGTATGATGAAACGACCTGAATTAGTCCTTGGCCTCTTGTGAATGACCCCGATACTCGTCACAGCCAACCATAGAAGATCAAGCTGACCATTTTTGTACTAGTTCGTTCTCCCTACTTTACACTCCTACCTAAACCTCACGGTTGAAAGTAGTCAGGTTGCAGACAGAAGGCTACTCAGCGTTTTGTCTGGGCGCGGTGCTGAAGAGTCAAGTCTGGAGGATGTGGTCCGGGTATCAGTGCCAGATATTCTCACCATGGACGGCGTCGTTCATCTCATCGACACACTCCTCCTTCCACCTGGCCCTTCACAACAGCTACAGACCTCCTGGCTGGGTAGGCTTGTCTCGACGTTTTTGCAGCAGGGACAGAGCATTGAGGCACTGATGGATCGACTGGAACCGTACATTGACGAGTAGAATTGAATCTGTCAAAAGGGGACCCGGAGCATCACATGCACTACAAGACATTAGAGATGTATCTAATAATCAAATAAAAATCCCAACACTAATACATCAATTGCCTTTCTTTTAGTCTGTGCCGTAGAGATGGCCGCGTGTCTATGTTCTGAAGTTAGTTTTCAGATATAGCTTCAACCATCACAGGCAATCAATTTTCCACCATGCAGCGGGATCTCGCAACACAAGCCCAGGGGCATTGAACTAAGTAACCTGCAGTAATTTCATGCAGTGAATGATCAAATTTCGGTACGTGATCGCACAAAACATCGAAAGCAATCATGAGCAGCTGAATACCAAATCCAATTAAACCCGGGGGTGATACGCCCCGCTGAACTGAAAACGTCACTGTATGTAACTCATAAAGCGTAATGTACCTCGCCTCCCCATTTCCTCATCCTGTTCACTGTACAACCTCATATCACAATCCGCGACCGATCAGAGCTCCCCGCCCTATTGGTCATACTCGCCAGCATACAAAATCTCTCCAGGCTGACCATTCACCCTCTCCCAGATCTCACGCGTCTCTAGGTGAACGTCTCGCTTCTCAGGCTCATCGTAAGCCGCCAGCTCCTCCGCTTGGTTCTCCCGCTCAAGTCGCACTAGTGAAACACATTAGCACAGGAAGCGCCTTCGAACGGCGCAGTGAAACTCACCATGTAGGAACACAGCCGTGCGCTTGCCGCTGAAGAGCGCATGCGGCACGTTGGTGACGTTGTCCGAGTTGGCATCACCAATGGCGTACACGCCGGGAATGTTTGTAGCCAGACCCATCGTGTTGTCCGCGGCCAAGCGACCGCCGTACAGCTGTACGCCCATCTTCTCTCCGACCTTGGATCGCTGCTCGTCTTTGAAGCTGGCCAGGAACGCGGCACGAGTGATTGGCCCTCCCTCCTTGAAGTTGACGCTGAACAGGTCGTGCTCAGGAGCTGTGGGCAGACTCGGGTCCTCTTCGCCTGTGGTCCCCTCATTGAGGCGCTCAATCTCGGAGATGGTCCTGTTGTCGACCTTGACGTTGTGGATCTTCAGGTACGTCTCCCACTTGGGAAGATCTTTTGTTGCGATAGCACGGGAGTCACGCGTGTCAGTGCCGTTGACAAAGGCGACAATGTCCTTGTTGAGGGTCACCATCTCACGGACGAGGCCAGGCACCTTGTCCAGGGAGGCGAGCAAGCCAAGAGGTTGGTCCTTGTGCTCGTGGCCGTCACACCAGGGGCACCAGTAGATACCCTTGCCCCAGTTCTTGTCGATGCCAGGGGTGCTGGGGAGGATGTCCCTGAGACCAGTGGCAAGCACAATCTTGCGGGCAGTATAGGTGTTGTCATCGGATGACACGGAGAACCAGGTGTTGTTCTCGCGGGGCTCAATCTTGGTGACGGTCCCATTGATCATTGAGACGGTGTCGTAGTAAGAGAGTTGCTTACGCGCCGCCCACCGGTAGTAGGCGGGAGTAACACCTGCGCCGTGTTAGAACAAGATAGGATGTCATGGACGGAATGTCTCTTACCGTCAAAGCCAAGAACATCGTGCATGTGCCGCGTAGGGTTGTTCCTATACTCTCCAGAGTCGATCAGAAGGACGTTGCGGCGCACACGGGCAAGGCCACTGAGGGCAGCAAGTCCTGCAGGACCACCACCAACGATGATGGCATCGTATTGAGGCTCGGGTGCCGTCTCCCTCCGGGCAATGGCAGCAGCATTGCCGAGGGAGAGGAGGGCTGAGAGGGCAAGGGTATGGAGGAACCGCATTTTCAGAACTTGGGCCTGAGTTGAAGAGCGAGCGTGTATGGGATGAACTAGAGGGTCAAAGGTAAGTGAGCCTCGAGGATCATCTCCTCATTTTATAGCACACTGCATGCTCTCTGCGAGCATGGATCTCTATCTGTGATGTTTGTCACAACATGACGATCGACTCATCACAAGCCGGGAGCTGTGTCTCTCGAGCAAGACACATCCCCAGCCTGATTCGCCAATTGCGATGCCACGGCCGATCATCATGTAAAGCTTCCGCTCTCACCGGCAGCTTAGCATCAGCTGGGCTGTGGGCCAGCTGAGACACGGCAGCCCTTCAGCTCTCCATCTCCCATCGACTCTAGCCATTCACAGTCACGGTCACAGCGGGGATGTGCCGTTGACGTGCTACGACAGGCTCGGACCGCCATGGGTCCTCCCGCTTCCCCGCAGGTGATCGGTCGGACTCTGTATATCTTTCCAGCCTCTTACGCATTATTGCCTGCAAGAGGCCCTTTGTGGCCGTGGTTTGAGTCTTCGAGTCGAGCTGATGTGCTCTTATCGGCCAAGCGCTGTGACGCCAAGGAATCTTTCAAGACAAGATGGTGGGGACGGGTAGCAAGGATGTTCGGGATCTACGTTAGACTACCCGACCGAGAGAAGCCAAACCTCGGCAGTGGGAGAGAGAAGTCGGGGGGGGCTGGGAATAAGGAGCTTGTCTTTACCGAGCGGAGGAATTAATCGAGATGTCGAAATCGCTTTGTAGCACAGAACGGCATCTGATGGGCGAATACCCGCTCTCCTCCACAGCACCCAATTCCGCTAGACTTCCGAGGCGTCGTCGCTATGAGGTGTCTCACTGATCCACCGCACAGCTCATCAACAAGCTCAAACTAGCGAAATGACAGCACGGTGATCTTTGTAGCCGGCCTTTGAGACACAAGCCTTCAAAAAGCAGTTCCGAGTTGAAGGGAGGGAAATTCTGCGCTCTATAAACCATGTCAATTTCCACAGACACAGTAACCTGGGCAACTCGACCGTTGCGTTCCGAGTAACGATAACTTTGTACTTCATCCGCGCCCCGCGGGTCACAAACTGTCTCATCACAAACAACGCGTGCCTTCATTCCTGGACTTCTCGCACTCATAGTAGTACCCAGTAGCTAGCTCACGCTTGGCATTTATTTCCCCAGGGCATGAAGATCAAAATGGGACAAGTCTAAGAGTAAACGAAATACAAACAAACCGTTTCACGAGACGTATTACCCGACCGTCGACATATTGCCTTTAGTGTCGAGAGCTTATCAAGCCCAGATTTCAATAATACCGTACTAGGCGGCTAGATAGGGGACAATACCATAACCTTTTTGGAGAAAACTTAACTGCTTGCCGCCTTTTCCTCCCTGCTTTTTTTGCTGTAAATTCTGATTATCAAGCTGAAGGGCTTGTAGACTGTTCTGAACGTTCAAGGCAACTATCCAGCACACATTCCATTTGAAGACTCATAATGAAATGGATAGCAGCCTACACGCTATCAGACTAATCAAAGTTTAGCCATTCCTTACTCTACTCATTTTTCGTGCGGGGTGTGGGTGAGTCTTGTGAATTTGTCTAAAATGGTATATCTTGTTAAAGGTAGTCGAAAGCCCACCTTGCATGACGATAATGCCGGGCGGTTCTTTGAAACCTCTGCCAGCAACCACCATTCTGGAACTCTTTCCCTAGTCGTAACATCTATGTCTATCTAGACTACCACCTCGATTCTCAACCTCGATTCTTCAGATTACTCAACAACAGTGACTCGGAAGGAGTGGCATACCTCTGGTAAGTAGAGCATGGATTCCAGCGTTTGTGGAGAGGAGTTCTCTAGCAAATCACTAGTGCCGTCAACGCGGACTTCGACGAGCCTTTACTTGAATCTTGTTCAATTCGTTTCTTATTCTTCCCGGGGCCATACCAGTCTAATGTTTCATATCCTTGCCCTCACTCTTCGTCAAATCGGATTCCTATTCAGCTTGTTGTTATGGTGCATCGTTCACCACAGCCAACTCTCTTTCCCTCCGGTCGGTCTGAAGCTTTTTGCCTGTTGTGTGGTTCTTTTTATGTAATCATGTCTTCCAAGTTTCTAGGAAGCGCCGTCAAAAAGTTACTCTTCATTACATCTACCTATTTTTCCATAGGCTCTTCAATCTATAATCTAGTTTCAGAGTATTTACGGTAGAATCGCAGGCGTAAGGTGAGCACCTAAGCCTAGGCCATACACGCACGGGAGGCGAAACCCGCTGTACAGGTGGTGTTTTTGATGCATTCCAAAGTGTAGATAGAGCCGCGAACTGAACCATCCACACCGGCTGTGCCCATGAAAGCTATGGCAATTACCTTCACCTTGAGTCGCCAGCCAATAATGCAAGGTGACAACCCCTCTTTCACGACCGTGAAGACTCGCATCGTAAAGCCTCACACCGCTTCCATGCCGTGAACTCATCTACAGAAGCCTTCTTGGCAACCCAATTCGTATGTTGGTGCGTCAGCTGCCTTGTCTAGGTTGCATCAATCCTAGCGAATCTATCCAATAAGGATTGGCAAAAAGCCAGCCGCACGAGGCAGATTGGCGAATCAATACCAACTGCAGATTTTGAAATGCAATCCTTCAGGCCTAGAGCAGAACCCATGCAAGGCGCGCATCACTTTACGTGATGGTAAGCGCCTGGCTATAACGGAGCCTGATTGTGGCTGGGACGTTTCACCGCTGCATTCACGATTCTAAACTCCTCAAGCGACGGATCAATTGCTTCCAATAACAACCTCAAGAATCCTTTCAACACAACATCAATAATCTTCCTTCAGTGTTCCCATGCTTTGTCAACGACTCAACGACCTTGATGCGACTTTTGACGATCGTTTTCTGCACACATCTCATAATTCCTGCAATTCAATCGCGCGCCATCTCGAAGGATGCCTCCACTTAAAAAGCTAGAATTGGATATCTTGCGCCAGCGACATAGGATTGTTTTCGAGGACGAACTACCTGCTTCGAAATGGCCTGAATGTCACCGCGACGTGATTGAGAAGATCGAGAAGATGAAAGACTACAAGTACAGAACTTATGCTGCCAGTCCACACGAGCCGGACGCCGCGCCCTGGAAAGTCGCAACCAAGCGGCAGGCGAAACGATTGACGGAAAAGGCCAAAGACTGCTTGGGTAGAAACGAAGAAACCTGGAGGAACGCTTGTGAGCCTTTGGTCTTTTGCCGATTATCCTCTGAAGTGTCATGGCAAGTTACCCTGAAGTGGAACAATACGGCCAGGACAGATCTAACTCAAGTGGTTACGATAGCAGAAGATGTCGACAAAGGATTTGGCGGTCAGAGGTCGAAGCAACGCTCACTGAAAACAACAGCGCTGCAAGTAACTTGAGAGCGCGCCAGGCGAATCGCGAACCATGTCGTTGCCTCGGGGACAAACGGCTAGAATATGACGAGTAAGTGGATATGGAACGAAACACTCTCGCGAATGGGTGGTTGATAGAAACCTACGCAGAGAGGATGAGAGAGGGGGCTTGAACAGATTGTTTATCGACCGATCCGATGATATTGTTACTCATCCATTGGCGCTCGCTGAGGATTTACCAGACCAGAAGCCCGATCGCATCTACGGTATTCGACAAACCAGCAAATTGAAGGACTTACTGCAGCGTGGGGCAGACAATTCTTTCAACCAGCATCTGCATGAGCAGCCACATGCAAAGCTAGGAGAACCCGTATTATTTCCTTTCCTCGTTCTAGAAGCAAAATCAGGCCTCGCACCTGATGACTGGTACTCGACTTTCCTGCAGACCGCGTTCCCCATCTACACGTACCTAAACACCCAGCAGAGCCTCCGTATGGCCACTGGACCTAGGTGTAAGTGGACGTCTGGACCACTTGTATGGTTTTTCATGAACAAAGGTGATGACTGGAGGCTTTGCTTGGCATACCAGAGTCATCCTGACCCAGTGATTTGGCGCACTACAACCGTAAGTGGCCATGCATCTGCATTTGATGGCAGTAGTTAATAAGCAGTAGAAAATTGTTCAAGTCTGGAACGGTCGTATCGGTAGTCTTGATGGCGCGCTGCAGCTGTTATTGATTGTTGACTACATATCTGACTGGGCACGAGACGTCTACAGAACAGCCATTGTACATGAGCTGAAGATACTGGCGGCCTTTGAAATGGATGTCGCCACAAACTTTACAGATACCGACATATTCTCCTCCAGAGACATGGGGCGGGCACTCAACTCTTCTATAGAGGCATCAAGTCCCGCGCCGCCCCGAGACCAGGAGACTTCGCAGGCTCCTAGCTTTGGTGATCGGGCGTGTACAGGAAGCGGCGAGTGTGATCAAGAGGTCGAGGGCTTTTTTCCATCTATGGAACATCAGTACTTCTACTCCAAGCATTCTCCACTGGGTGAACTATATTCTCAAGACCTAGGCATAGAAACGTATTCAGAGTTCTTGACTGACTTTGATGTCTCGATGGAGGAGGAAGATGGGTCGCCGACTTGTACAGAAAAGCAAGCGCAATCGGGAAAGAGAAAGCGGTCGGTTGATGGACGCTCAAACTGAATTAGAACGAGAGATTCTTAAAGGAGGACAAAATGGGTGGGACTCTGTGAGATAGGTCTTGACATATCTCGAACGACCAAACTCGTATTGGCGTGAAACCCCGAATGCCTCACTTTGCAGCAAGCTGGGTTTTGACCAGCGCTCCGCTTTATTTACTTTCTGTGGCTTCCTTATAGCTAGTCCCCTAATTCAGCATATGCAAATCGATCCGAACTTCATACGTACCAGAGTTTGTTCTCACTCGTTATGTCAGTCTTTTTGTGCCGAGCGCGAATGAGCGTTCTTTACAGTAGTGAGTCTTATTTGAGAATAGCAAAGGTTTAAGCAGCGTGATGAAATGCAAAGTGTTAGTTGACATCTGCCTGAAATTATCGTTCGGAAACTCCTTCTGGATTGAACATCTATGCTTTATTATTATGGAAGCGCCTTGCATTTGAGAGAGTCACGAGCTGTTTACATAGTTTGTCTGGAGACTACCACCTCGATACTTAGCCACTGTTCTAGAAGCTATTTAATACTAGTGACCCTGAAGGAGTGACATGCATCACTCTTCATCTCATCCGAACGTCCCTTAGATTAACATTCTGGTACATCGCCCGCCACAGCCGATTGCAAATATCTTTGGTCAGGTTTTGATTCTTTTACCGGTTACGTGACCCCCTGCAAATATGCCTTCTAGGTCGTTAAGAAGCGTCTTCGAAACGTGCTGGTCGATAACTTCATAGCATGAGCTCACAACTCAATCACTCTCTCTTAGACAATGATACTAGATAAGCGATAAACACACGACTAGCAGGTTCTTGGAATAATCAGAACCTAGCACTTAAATTTGTCTTTTCATAGGTTTGGTATTTAATCCCCAAAGACACTCGATTTGAGATGCTCGAGTCTTGTAAAAAACTAACTTTATAAGAGTTACTCAATAGCAGGACTTTAAGCAACCCATGAGCCTATGTGTCTTGAGTGCTAAGCAGACGGTTTCATAGCAGACGGCCGACAAACGTCTTTTACTTCGAGTATCAAGTAGCAGAACTGTACTCTATTTTTTATGTTGAACCTTTGATATTTATCTAGATATTATGCTACACAGTCTCGCTTTTATAGATCGCCGGGGTAGGGTGACCATCGCAACCGAAAGAGCGCATACCCTAGAGGGGGGAAATCAGACGGGATAGCATGTTTAATATTTTCTAAGTTATGACACAGTAACTACAAAGTAATTCGATACCTATCAAAGCATTACGGTTCTGTTCAGTCCCAGCCATCAGCAACGTTACCAACTAACAATCCCGTTTCACGACAGTTAAGACTCGCGCATCTTCATAACGCGTCGACGAAATCATTATAAAATAATGACAAAAAAACATACAACAGCGGGGATTCGCTGGTCGTCACCGACCCAACTACTAATCCGCCCCTCACCGGCTTATCTATGGGAGAGCGGACGGGATCCCGAGTTCTCCGATGGGTATGGTCGTATGTGAAAGAGTGGTATCTAAAATCAGTACATAAGCTAGGTTGTAGCAAAAGGCCTATGAGGTTGCCTGATAACCATTGTCTCGATCGAGTCTTCCCCACTGATTTAGCTGTGTCTGTAGCTCCTAGCTCCTTTCGGTATCTCACCACGAACGCCAATTCTGATTTGTTACTCCGCTGTAACCTGCTACTTCCGGCCTAGTCTAAGCATCGCCCGAACCAACATCCATTGCCTCTTTTGGGGTTAACGAAACTTTGCCCCAGATTAACATGTAATGATAGCTCGGGTCAATTGACGCGGGCATTTAAGAATCAACCGCAGGCATGAGATAAGCAGGAAACATTAGTCAATTTTACTACATCTTCTACCGATGCAAGCTAGCGGGAAAGAATCCGATTTACAATCCGACTTTGACCCACACTTGCTCGAGTCCCCTCACGTATAAGAGAAGACACCGCCCTCACCATCTGGCGCAGAGAAAAACACGCCATGCCTTAGACAAACCTCATTTCTATCATAATTCTCATCAATTACCCATCATAGCTTGAGAATGGCCGGAGATATCGTCACCGCCAATGCTGTTCTCGATGAGAGGCGCGGTGGACCAGAAGACAAAGAGTCACCAGCGTTCCTCGACCAAAAGGACATCGAGAGGCTAGGCCGTGAGCGCCCAGCGTGCTTCCACAACTGGTACACCGAAGCCGGCTTCGTATTTGCCGTTGTGGGCTCAATGATGGTCAGCGAATATTTCGTCAGCGGCTTCAACATCGCGCTGCCCTCTCTCACAAAGTCGCTGCACATCCCAGACTCAGCGCGTACCTGGCCCGCCGCCGTCATCAACCTCACCACAGCAGTCCTCCTACTACCCTTTGCACGCCTATCTGAGATCTACGGGGGACGTGTCATCTTCCTTGGAGGCCATTTCTGGTTGGTGGTCTGGTCGGTGATCGCTGGCTTCAGCAAGAATCACATAATGCTCATCGCCTGTCGAGCAATGCAGGGTCTCGGATCCTCTGCTTTCCTGCCGTCCAGCATCGCCATCATGTCCCGCATCTACCGGCCGGGCCCGAGGAAGAACCTTGTATTTGGCCTGTTTGGCGCCTTTTCTTGCATTGGATTTTACTCTGGCATCTTCTTCGGCGCCCTCTCCGCTCAAGTGCTCGGCTGGAAGTGGTACTTTTTCATCGGAGCTTTCTTCTCCGCGAGCTTCATTGTCGCTGGCTTCTTGACGATTCCCAAGAGCAAAAGCATCACAGACTCTGGCCTCAGCATGGACTGGTGGGGAACTTGTACTATCGTGCCGGGACTCGCGTTGGTTGTTTTTGCGTTGACGGACGGTGGCAATGCTCCCCAAGGCTGGCGGACACCTTACGTCTATGTCACTCTGATCGTGGGTGTCATCTGCCTGGCTCTCGCTGTCTATGTCGAGGGATGGGTAGCTCGTCAGCCTCTGCTGCCCTCTGAGGTTTTCAAGGCAAAGTACATGACCCGCCTGGCCATCGCCTTGTTCTTCTCGTACGGCTCGTTCGGCCTTTTCCTCTTCTATTCCAGCTTTTAGTGAGTATTGCTCTTGCAGAGGCATCGAGACATGCTCGACTGACAACTTTCTTGTAGCATCGAAGAAGTCCTGGAGATCTCCCCCTTACTGACTGCGGCTTGGTTCGTGCCGCTAGCTGCCGGTGGTTTCATCTTGACCGTCATCGGCGGCTTTGTGCTGCACATCCTCAGCGGACGACTCCTGTTGTTAATCTCTGGACTCGGCTTCCTCGGGTGCTGTGTACTCTTCGCCCTCATCCCCGATACCGGAAAATCGAATACCTACCTGTACTGGGCCTTTGTCTTCCCCGCCATGATCCTCAGCACCATTGGCGTGGATATTGCCTTCACCGTCACAAACGTCTTCATCACGACATCGCTCCCCGACCAGCTTCAGGCCGTAGCTGGAGCACTGTGCACGAGTCTGCCGTATCTCGGAATGGCGTTCTGGCTTGCCGTAGGCGAGATGGCCGTTTCCGCAAAGAAGGACGTTGAGGGAGCGGAGAACGTGAGCCAGCGGAGTCAGTACCAGATTGGGTTCTGGACGGGTGCTGGGCTTGCTGCTGCTGCTCTGCTCATTTTTGTGACTGTGAAGATGGACTCTGCCAAGGCTGATCTAACCGTAGACGAGAAAACCAAGATGGAGCAGAAGGAGAGCATATAACATAATCATGAACTGGCTTTGAGCGTATATCTTCCACTTTTCCAGCTTTCCAATTATTTAGTCCCCTCTGCCGTCAGTCGTAAACTAGTAATCGTACAAACAAAAGCAACTTGACCTTGTACAGCGGCATCAACATGACCTCGGCCAGTTTCTCATCCCCCAGGCGCCTTATATAACTAGTCTTGGGCCAAGAGTGGCAGACGCAAACTTTACTCGAGCTGGTATTGCCTTCCAGTTCGTTCGGGTAGCTCCACGATGTTGGTGCTGCCGTCTAGCTCCGCCTTCTCCCAGCCTGCAGCGTTGCTCGATGGGACGGGCCCTGGCGAGTCGGTCTTTGAGGCGGAGGGCCGCCCCAAGTTGCCCAAGTGGTGGTCCCCACCACTGTGTAGCATGATTCTTCCCTGGCTGTCCGAACCTCGCTTGGCCCGACGCTGTCGAATTAAGAAGAAAGCTGCTACCGATAACGCAAGCACGGCAAGTGGAATGCTAACGCTCATCGCAATCTTGGATCCGGTGGACAGGGACGAATTTGTGGACGAAGCTGGCGAAAGAGATGCCTCTACGGTCGGTGGCCCGGTAGACGACGAGGTTGAGGACGTGGTAGGTTTTCGAGATGTCGTCTGAGTTCTGGTACTCATTGTTGCAGCGGTTGTCAACTCGGGACTTGCTGTGCTAGCTATCTCATCGGTGGACACGGCACTGGTGGATGAAGCCTTTTCGGATGAAGCCTCTTCGGTTGCTATCAATGGTGATTTGTTAACTTCCACACCAGCGTGCACATCTGGCTAGTAATGCCGACTGACCAGTGACTGCGCTTCTTTTACCAAGCTGACAGTAGTCGTGAAAGAGACTCGTAGCTTTGGCCTGCGCTGTTCCTGAGTGCTTGCAATTGCTGGCAACTGCAGTGGCGATGATTCCACGAAACTCCTTTGAGCTCTTTGTGCAGAAGCAGCTGTATGAAGTTGATCGGCCGCCATCTCCGCAGCCAGAAACCATGTCTCTGACGATGCTGCTGATCGGAACCTCCGCACAGGAGGGCAGCGAGTCATAGGCATTGAGCTGGTTGAGCCAAAATGTCGCTTGGGTTTGCGCAACGAACAGTGCAGTCCAAAACAAGACTCGCTCGAGGTTGATGTGCCGCATGACTGTTCTTTCAAGACAGCTTGCACCATCGGCAGCGAATGAATCAAAAAGGCAAAATTTGGCAGAGAAGTCGCGGAAATCTATGAATTGAACCCCAAGAAGAATGTGGATATTGCAGGTTAAAGTTTCGTGAGGATGAAGAAACGGGGAGAAGAAAGGCGCCATTTAGGAAAACTTGAGCCGCATGGGAAAATAGGCGATATCCGACAGCAGCATGATTGAAAGAGGATCCTTTGTGAGACATCAAGGCCCTGAACCAACATCCAGCAACGTTTAAGCCTCCAACCCCTCGTATTTCCATACACCCTGGGCCGCATAGGCTATGAAAGTGCAGCTTCCAACCAACAGGCGCAATCTCTCCATGTCCCTAGTGTGGATATTGAAGTGGGCTTCACAGCCACTGCCAACGCTCCTTCGAACCTCTCACATTGGTCAAGACACAGTTTCTGCGGGCTGACGGGGAGCTGTCGAGATCCTCGGTGAGCCTAGTGCTGATTGCTGCATGGGCGCGGCCAGGGCTTAGTATGTGCAGACGTCCCGCTATTGGGGAGACTTAGACTGACAGCTCAGCGGTTCTGCCCAGTGGCGTAAGATCAAGGTTCTCGAAGAAGCTACCAGCGCGAGCTGCTTGTTGGCTCATAAGGGGACCAGGGTTCCCAGGCGAGCCGACTTAGCAAAAGTGTGAGACGGCCAGAAAAGTGTGAACTTGTTAAGGCGCAAAAGTGGGTACCTTATTAGATTAGCGAAATTCTAGAGCTCTTTTTTCAAAGGATTAATCGCGATCTACTAATAATTCCATACCTATTTTACTAGTAGATATGTCTGTCTCATACTTTTGTGGCCGTGTCATATTTTTGTGACCAACTTAGCCTGATAAGTTGATCTGCCTGCCTTGAGCTTGCCCCATCGTAGACCAATAAGTACTTTGACCCTCTTTTCCATTCCAAGTGCCCTGTTTCTGCGGAGCAATCGTTCCGTTAAACGCACTTCCGCACAGCTCTTGACGCTTCCAACGCGCAGCAGCCAGCCCTCAAAGTGCTGGGATCTTCATAGCCTGATACCAGGTAAGTCCAAGCCCCTTGTACTTCAGCTCTTGCTCCTGGAGGCACACGTTCCTGGGCAGCCTGGCAATCAACTACGGCATCTTGGTCTCCACATCTGCCTCCGAACAGGGGCGATTAACGGTCCAGACTCTTCAACCTGCTTCAAGATATGTGCAGAACCTGGTGCTCCGCCTCAACGGCTTGGATGAGCAAAATGCCTTGGGCCGACGCTATCTAATTTTAAGGCACGAAATAAACATGCTACTAGGTTGCCTAAAAAAATAAGTATATAGACCCTAGTCCTAGAATTCTGATTTCATGCATTAATTAACCGGCCTTATCAGGCTATCAAAGCTTTGTTTCTATAGAGGAGCAAGTAGATAACCTGTCTAGTAATAATAAAGTCTAGCTCTTTAGTATAAATTTAGTATTTCTTCACCTAGATCCTTAAGGCTTGGCTTATTTTCTTTAGGCTATAACTCGATTAGTTTATGATAAACTTAGATTCGCTTCCCTGCTTATAACCAGAGTAGTAGGGCAAGCTTTACCCGGCCGTCTCTTCCTCTCATGTATTAATCGACATTCTGACACGGCCAGCAAGATGAGCGCAGCCAAGATGAGCGCAGCCCTCAAGACTAGCAAATTTCGACCATGGACAGAATCGCTGAGAGTACAATTATCCACTAACATAGGAGGGACAGGAGCTGGAGATCACGTTTGAATTCCGGCTAGCCAAAGGCTTACTTTCACGTGAAACCCCTCTAGGTAGCAATTCATTACAAAGAAATCTGTCGTCAAAGTTCAACACCATTTACAAAGCGGGTCTGAGATGTGAGGTACTCCGGAAGTAGACAATTCATTACCGGCGCCCACGCAGTAAGGCCCATGAAACAAAATTTGTGACAACAAGGCGATTTCCAATACCTCGTTATCCGTGGCATGAGGAAAGTTGTAGAAAACGTCACGCACAGTTATGGGTGAGAATGAAATCCCCATTAGCAGATAGAAGGGGGTTAATTGTTTAGTAGCATAGTCTTCGCTCGCGAGCATAGCATCAGCAGTCCTGGCTTCACCATGCAATTCTACGCCCTCAAAGTTACCAGTAATCAACCGCCGCTTGTCAATATGAATGGAACCAGAAGAGGTCAGGGAATTTGTGCGCCTGCAAGGTCGTGCATCACCTTCAGCAAGTTAGAATGGGACGGGTGTTGCTATGAGTGAGCCTAGTTCACTCAAGATTCGAACGCTCCAGCCTCAGAGAGTGGCGGCGGGCGCCCATGTACTCGGTTGCGGTATCGTAACAGAGGAAAAGAACTCGGTGTCTTTTGAGCGGGTTTGTCGTGTTCAATGGGCCCACGCGGGTCCCGGTGCGATTAGACGTGTACGTCAGAGGTGCGAAGGTGGTGAGGAGCTCTTGGACAATAGTGTGCAGAACAAGGAAAGACACCTCAGCGACCAGGTGGTGACGGGGACTGTTCAACACATGGAAGATCGAAAAAGGTCCAGTGCGCATCTCCTTGCACCGGCGTCTTCCGGGCTCGGCTGCAGTCCTTCATCGTGTCTTCACTGCTCCATGTAGATGTACAAGTTGCCGCCATCGCCGCAAGGTCGTGGTCGTAAACGACAAGCGTGGGAGGAAGCCTGGACCTGTCGGCAGATTTGTCAGACGCCCGTAGATCGCCAGCTTTCCCGGTCGGTCCTCCAGCGTTCCAAGGCACCGCGTCGCTCCCACTGTATGTCGCCATCACACAAATGTGCGGGATGTTGTTGAGCGAGCACATGGTCTGCGCCATGGCCACGGCGGAGCCAGCGCCGACGCTGATGACGCAGTCTCGGTCGGCGACATCAGCCTGCGCGGCGACGGCGTCCGAGCTCTGGATCCGACAGTCGAGATCGGGAATGATGGTCTGAATCCTCTGCGCGAGATCTAAGCGCGAAGGGCTAAAGACAATGAGGGGCGCCGAGCGGTGCAGCTTGGCCAGCTCCCTCGGCAGGCGGTTGATGGCTCCTGGGCCGACAACCCCTCGCTGCGGCGGGCTCCGACAGGGCGCTTGCTCGTGAGACTGCCGACGCCTCGCGGCAGGAGATGGTGGCTGTGGCATCGCTTCGGGGGCTGGCGGTTCCGTCGAGGGTAACAAAGCGGGCGGCGGCTTCTGGACGCCATGCGGCCTGGAGCTCCATGCCCGTATGGCGACTAGATCCGCGTCTCTCACCGTCTCGGATGGTGGTCGTGGGAAGATGCCGGCGGGTTCGATCATCGAGGGCAGAGGCCCGGGTGGCGATGGGGGAGAGGCCGAGGTGGTGATTGAATCACGAGCAAAATGCCCTGATGAACGGCCGAGGCGGGGTGGCCGATCATTGACAAGCTGGACGGGACGGGACGGGAAGCGGAGGGTCGAGGGGAAGAGGGGAAGAGGGCAAGAAGGGATTGAAGAAGGGAAAAAGGGAAGAAGTAGCTAGACCGTACCCGACCGCTGTCTTTTTCTACTCTCCAGGGGATCTATCGCTGGCTGCCTTTCGCCACTAGAAAAGCCCTTTTCTCACCCGAGAAATCCGCATTTCAGAGGCACCGGAATTGCAGCGGCCAGCTCCGATTGGCTCGGCCCCCAACGGTGCCCCCAGGACCCTGAATAAGGGTCTTCTGCTCCTGTCCTGTACTTGCAGGGGTTTAAGCGACGAGCGGGTACCATCCGGACCGCGGTCCACGACCCGGCCTGCCTTACTAGACTGCGCTTGCAGGGACGACGAAAACACCAACGGGTCCAATTCCTCAAGTATTTACAAAATTTTAGTTTATTGACTAAAATTACCGGGGGCTTCTAAAGTAGCCCTATAGCTTAAACAATTAGTTCAGCGGGGAGGTTCATAGCCCCAAGATGCAATCGTAACTTCATTACTTTTTTTCATCATGTGCCTGTAGAGTCAGGTTGTATAAAACTCACTAGGCCTTCGTCTACTCACCTGGCTCCTCCTGCTCTTCCTCAACTAGGAGTCCCCACGATGTGAGAATGGACCTGAGCTCCTTCAGCATGACTGGTTTTGTCAGGAAAAGATCAACGCCGCTCGCCAGGGCCTTTTGCTGCGCCTCGTGAGACGCCAGGCCCGTGAGCGCAAATATTACCGTAGGTCGGAGCTGTCTGCTCCGCTCGTGCGCTCTGATCAGCCTCGTAGCCTCCAGACCGTCCATGACGGGCATGGAAATGTCCATCAAGATGCACCGATACTGACCAGGGGCCGCCTTGTACGCTTCGACTGCCTCTAGCCCATTTCTGGCCGTCTTGTACGTTCTGCCGAGCTTGCGGACAAACGAAGACAGCATCTTGACGTTGATGAAATTGTCGTCGACCACGAGAAATTCTACCTTGATGGTCGAGTTACTCCGCCAGAGGGTTGGTCTGGGGGTCACTGGCGCAACTTGGTCTGCCGCAAGGACGGTGCTTGGCTGCTGTTGACTTGAAAAGGTCGAGCTGTTCATCACGGGAGTATCTGATGGTGTGGCTCCGGGGGTAGGGGGCGGTATAGGTGTGAGGCTGGTTGGTAAATCCTGATGCTCCCCGGACGTAAAACAAGTGTGCTCTTGTAACTTCCTCCATTGACTAAAGGCGAGAAATAAGACCTTGGCAAGCTTGTAGGGGCCGATGCTAACAGTCCGTGTAAGTAAGAGGAAGCAGCGACTAGTTGGAGACTGGGGGGATACTCACGGCTGGGAAATGCATTCCAAAACCTCTTGCTGTTCGTCTCGCGGGAATGAACGTAATATTTGGAAAGCAACACGACTGTTCTGGCACGCTATAATAGTAGGGGTTTCCGCAACCCTACATTGTTGTCTGTAGGAGGGGAGCAGCTCATCGGACATTAAGACCAAGTCAGGTGCTATGCGCAAGTCGGCCTGGGACTCTGACAGCACTTCCAGATGAAGCCAGTCCTTACAGATACTGCGCAAGATGTCGTGACTTTCGAGTTTCTGGCTGTCTGCGCCTGCCGGCGTTTCCGCACACGGAGCATCGAACCCAAGCAAGCGTATCCTCAAACCTCGGAGTTGCTGCACCAAATCTCTGAATCCTTTGCTGTCGCTTGGTGCCCGATCAACGCCGGATGACGATAACGTCTGCATGAGCGGCAACGTCACGGTGACGGTCGTTCCGTCGCCAACGCGGCTGTTGACGGATATGTGGCCTCGCAGGTGAGACGTGATTTGCTTGACAATGCTCAGGCCAAGACCTGTCCCTGGTGAGAGCTCGTTCTCTTGAGCAAACGGCTTGAACAACTCGTGACGAAGGTATTCGTCGGATATCCCATGGCCAGTGTCGGAAACTGCAATGACCACTTGTCGCTCTCTGTTATACAGCCCCTTTTTGGGTGCGACTTGCTTGAGCGATACCCAGATGGTGCCATGTGCCGTGTACTTGAGCGAGTTGCCAAACAGGTTCATGATGATCCGCCGGATTGCACCCGCCTCGACGTGAAAGGTCCAAGAACAGTCGGAATCAACAGTAAAAAATACGGACACGGGCCCAGACTTGGATTGGTCCTTGATTGCAGCTTCTCGACTTCCACCAAGATCGTCTATAGCCTCCAGACCGTCCAAGGTGGCGTCTCCGAGGACATGATGAATAGCGTTTCCATTACCCGCCTGACTAAGAGTGATAGCCTGCTTGTTGGGTGCTCGTTGGAACTGGTATCCCGCAAAGACACTCTCGACGACTTCTTCGGCCAACTGATCAAGCCGAATGTTTTTCTTCAAGCTCATCATGCCAGCCTCGATGGTGTTGACGGTGTTCTGGCACAGCCCTCGAGCGGTGGAGCGGCGCTGCTGTTTCCTCGTCGACAGGTAATTGTTGATTTTCGAATAGTCCAATAGGTGGTCGACAGTGTCGGAAAGAGTGCGACAGCACGTCTCCAGGGTGTGCGAGATGTCTCCCTGCCCCGCGCTGAGCTCTGTGTCGTTGAGCAGTTCCACGCTTAGCAGGATGCCATGCAGTGGAGAGCGTAGCTCGTGAGATATGCAGCTGAGAGTGTCGGAGGTCGCCTTGTGCGCCAGGGCCGTTTTATGGTTGAGTACCTCGCTCATGGCTAGCATCCCAAAGGCCCTCAGGTAGCTCAGCTCTCTCCCGACGGTGAAGAACCTCTTGGGCATGAGTGTGTAGGCAAATCCACCAGCGAACCACTCGTCCTTCCTTGGGTTCCAGATAGGTACGAATGCGACACTGCGGGCTCCTGGGAACATCTCAAGAATGCTGCTGCCCTCTTGCCGCCTCGTGCAAGGTTTCTGTGGACGCTTGTGCTTGGTAGCAGGGGATTCAGAGGAAACCCATCCCTCTTCCCCGGAGGACTCACTGGCAATAAGCTCTCCGTTGGAGCTGAAGTTGAAGATTACGCCCTTGGGATACCGTCGCAGTAGCGCTGACACAAACTTTCCGGCCACGGTTGCGTGCCGTGTCGTGGCGGAATAGCCATCTAGGCTGGAAGCATCCGGCGTGGAGAAAGCGAGGACAGGGCAATGGCTGGTCGATTCGGTGCCAGATAACGGCTCTCTGCCCTCGTCACTGGCGCTCGGGGAAGGCGATCCGTTAATATCTCCGGGCGAACTGGCTTTCGGCAACGTGGAAGTAAGCGACCCGAACGTTGTTGGAGTTGGGTCGAGAAAAATGCAACCGTCGACCTCGATGGACTGTCGAATGAGATTGGCAGCTTTGGCGAAAATGCGATTTGCGGTCTCCTGATGGCTTGCCGTGGCCTCTTTTGGGTGCTTTGCGTCTGCAATATTGCCTGGAAGATCCGGACTTGCTGCACTTTCAACAGAGTTCGTGTTGGAGATTGTGGCACTAACTGGTGCAGGCGTTTCCTTCATGGTGATGGGATCAGCATGCTGCGCAATGTCTCCTCCAGGTGTCACGTCCTGGGATGTGCCACTTTGTTGAATCGGCTGCTGAGTCTTGTCCAATGAACCTTCGTGGACCACATCTTCGTCGAACTCAGCCGCATGTGACCCGTTTTCCCCTTCAGACAAGGTAGCCTTTTCCTCGAGAAACGAACAGAGCCCTCTCGTCATCCTCTGGGTGCGCCTGAGGCCGGATTTTGCGCCGTTGGCCTCCAGGTGGGTCATGATGGTCTGTGATATATTCCGCAGAACCTCTGTATGTCGCACATTCCAAGGCTTGTTAGCCACAGGATCCATGACGCAGAAGACGCCGATGTTGACTCCCCGAGATGAACGGATGGGCACAGCTGCGTAGGATCTGGCAGGGCCCCCCACCGTGCAGTAGGGCTTGGTCTGGAATCGAGTATCGATGCTCAAGTCGGGAAACAAAGACAGAGGTAGCTCCGTAGGGTCCTGAGTGTTATCGAAATTGGCGACGTCATTGACACAGAGTGAATACTCGCAGACGCCGTGGTGACGGGGAATCGCTGTACCGCACAGGAACAGATTCTCGCCCCGGTCCTCGTGTCGCGCGCTGGGGATCAGGGGCAGAGTCGGTGTGGCCTCGGCGACGATGTACTGGTAATTCTCGTCGAAGAGGCAGACGAGGGAGCGCGCCATGCCGGTCTGGCAAGTGGCCAGCTGCGCGAGCGCAGTAAGGATGGCATCGCCGGAGGACACCAGCTCGGTTGACGGAAAGGGCCGGCCGTCTTGGTTAATCTTGAACGTCGACAACAGGGACGAGCAGTATCTATGTCGCATCAGCATTGGTCGTCGGGAACAGGAACAGTCAACATGGGGCGAATGCGACTGCCGGCTCGACCTGCGTACTTGGACGTCTCCTGCTCGCGCGCCGGCTCGGTCACTGGCCGAAAGGGCAGCCTTTGGCAGGACATGGCGATGCTGCTCAACGCCCAGCGGAAGCGGTATATCGACCGGATCAAACACTGCCAGGCAGTACTGGGGCAAGTAGAAATGTACAGGAAGCGAAGCAGTGAGTAGGATACTAGTCGTGAGGTTTTCTGACTCAAAAAGTTGGCAAAGCGGCAGGGGCAATGCGAGATGTTTCGGCCACAAGAGTCAAGGGTTCCGCGCTAATCCATATCGGCAAAGCCTCTGCAACGGCTGGGGTGCCCCCTCTTTCCTGGGCGATATCGTTGTGCCGATCCTCGCCCCCCTTTTGCGATCTGGACCGTTCGAGGCGCTAGCAATGGAGATGGGGCTTTGCAAGGGTCCTGGGCGTTAAAGCAGAGCCCTTGATTGCGTTCCCCGTTATATACTTCCGCCCGACCCTTCATTGAACGGGCCCTGTATCTTTACCGCGATCAACGAAGCCTTGTTAATCTTCCGGCTAGGCTTGGGTAGACTCGGGTCTATTGGGTTTGACCGCCTTCAACGTGGCGTCAATTTGGCGTAAATAGCTCGCCGACAGTTGGGTCACAAATGACATCATCCGCGCGAGACTAATGCGATGGAAAGTTTGGTTTCTATTAATTACGAGGATGTCCGAATGGCTCTGGCAATGCGATCGTCTCTGTTTTGTCAAGACTAGTACTTATGTATTGAATCACTATGCAGGTATCCTACCGTGGATATAACGTGGACTAATACGACACAAATTTAGATGACCATGACCGTGTTCCATTGCATTAATGCTAGGCTATAATTCGTATCGACACATGCTTCATGATAACCGCAACGCCAAGTTCATTCCGAAGCATCGTTCTGAACTCGGAGGTTCAATCGCCAGACGATTTTACAAATGCACACTGCTTTCTTTTTGCCACGTCACAACACTCGGGCGTGATCAAAGCCACCATGAGTATGGTGGACTGCTTGTGAGATGCACTGGCATCCAATTTCATCTTTGACAGGCTTGACGGAGATATTCCCTATTGACTGATGTGATTTGGTGGGTTGATTTAGGCACCCTCGTCATCGTCGCCAACGCGGATGGTTCCCTCACCACCAGCACCGTTCGTCCAGTAGCCGCCAACATCGGGAGTGGTCTCGCGATTCTGGCGAGTAGCGGTGATGATCCAAAGGCCGAGAATGGCCTTGGTCAGAACATCGAGGACAGCGTAGATGATGATCTCAGTGCCGACCTTGACTCTCCAGGCACCTCCAGCAGCGCCCCAGACACTGTACAAACTGTCAGCTTTGATCATCGACTGCAACACTTTCGAAAAAGACTCACACAACGTAGATGGTCCAGAGGATCAGGGAAGCGACGGCGACAGAGCCAAAGAGTCGGGCAACCTTGGTGCCGCGAGCTCGAGAGGTCTTGGAGCAGTGGAGAGCGACATGCCAGATGGTGAAGATGTAGGCAACGACGCTGATGGCGTACCAGCCCCATTTCTGGGCAGTGTTGGCGTGTCCGACAGCAGCGAAGAGGCCGGCAAGCATCATGATGACGTTGGCGACAATGGCCATGATGGTGTGCGCACCATCAGCACCGGCAAGCAGGCAGAGCTCGAGGACCAGGATCGGAGTGGTGATGGCCCAGTCGACGTAGCGCGCCCAGTAAACCTGGCGACAGGTGTCGTGGAAGGTGTCAGGGACGTGCTTGTGGTGGTCTCGGATGCTGACACAGTTGAAGGTCGAAGCATGGCCGGACGCCATGGCAAAGTAGGCGAGCGCCGAGACGATGGTCGTCAGGGTCGTGAGGAAGTAGAAGACGCGACGCTGGACGGGGACGTTCCAAGAGAGGAGCGCAAAGACGCCAGAGGCGATGATCATCATCACGAACAGAACCCATAGAGCACGGATTCCGTTGTGGCCCGCAGTCTCATAGTGAGTCGGCTCGGCTGAGGTAGCAGTTAGCATTAAGCAGCTAGTTGCTATCGGCGTGATAACATACGCATGACTGTCGGGATTGGCCCGATGCCGTGAGTCTTGTACGCCTCAACAATGTTCTCCATCATATCGGATCGATTTGCGTGTCAAAAATGAAGCTATTCAGGAATGATCGTAGCCTTTGATCATGTATGTCTAGAAGAATTCCAGATCAAGTCTTCAGCAAACCACAGCGGGCGGGGAGCTATAAGAGGCGAGGCGAGGGGGGCAGCTGTTCTCCTGCCCTGCGCCGCATCGAGTTTGAGGCGTCGCGGGTAAGTTATGCAAACAAACGTCATCCATGACATGTCGACTGGTAACCGTTGTCGCAGAAAAAGCAGGTATTTGCTGCGGGGAGCAGCAGCGACGCGACATGTCTGGATGGGAGTTTGCCTGCGCGGCGTCACCAATACGTAATTTGGGTGAGACAGGATCGGGCGATGCGCATGGAAGCTCGAGCTTCGAGCTCTGAAAAGGCCGGGGCTCATCAGGTGACGTGAGGGGAAACGACGATTGGAGCGGACTCTCCCGGCACGGTTTCTACGACTGAAGAGCCTCTTTAAAGCGGGTAATTGATGAGCTTGATCGTTGCCAGAAGCATCTCGGCGGGTATTTGGGGTGATTTCCGGTTGCACCGAGCGGAGTCGTTCGCGGGATGCTGGTGGAAATAAGTTCGTTCAACGTCATCACGGCGAACAAAACAATGTCGTACCAAGATATTGAACTACCTCAAATCGTGCAAGTAAGCTACCAACTAGTAGTAGCCTTAGCTGTAGGCTGTAGCGTAGTCGAAAGAAAAGCTTGGTCATTCTAAGCGACTCAAAGCTACCAGCCAGTGCTTATGAGTTTAACGACTAGCAGTACCTAGCTTCCTACCTTAGGTAGTATCAACTTTCGGTGCACTGGTGTACATATTGCTACGCTAGGATAGCAAAGGCATCTTACCTTTGCATGACAATGTGAATTTACACTTTAGTCCCAGCAAGCCGTGACTGATACTTCGGTGCAGAGCCCCACGAGTTGCCACAGCTCGACTCGCCACACTGCGGCTCGTCCGGGCACGCCCGCGCATTCGGAGCTATCGCCTGTTTGAGACAACATCACCAGGGCGCCATCCCATGTCTGGAACATTGGTTTTTCCAGCCTCGTCAGCGTCTGGAAGCCTGGAGCCTTTTTGCTGCAGATCTTTTGGGGCAGAATCTCGATCCCTCGGGGGATCGACCTGTCTCGTGCAGCGCAACTCGTCAAGCCTTGGATGCGGACAATCTGAGTCAGGATTGTCTGGGTCAGGCGAGTCAGCCCCATGTCTCAGAATGTGCCGTTCTCACAATTGTTGAGCCCGAATCGCAGTCGGTGGACAGAACCGGCAGCGGAAAAAGCTAAGAAACATAACTTTGAAGCGGGTCACGTTGAAGAAATGGATCGGCGAACAATGATTCGTAGTCTCAACCTCACTGATTCTTACCGAGATATTGTATGATTCAGGTTTTTCTTTAGGTTCGTCTGCTGCTTTCTCTCCCACTCTCCCTCCCCGCAAATTTCCCCAGACTCTATCTGCACGCATCGGCCCAACCCTTCCCACACCCCGCGTGAACTGGTTGTACTGTAAGCGAAAGATGCGGAGTGGCCCAATGAGAAATCCAAGATGACAGAAACCCTTGTTTACTCGACAACCTCGAGGTGGGGGGGGCTCACTGACATGTGAAGGGCCACCAGGATGATTGATCAATGGTGCCGTGTCCGCTATTGGGCCCTGCCTCTGCCAGACCTAGCCAGCCCTCTCAAAGCCACACTGGACACTGACCACGTGCACCCTGTAAGGGCTGCTCCGAAGGAGTCGGCGATTGGCTTGCGGCCCACCCTCCAGGCGGTGAAGCTGCCCTGAATAGCATGCGCGTCAAGTTCGCGGCAGGCTGATTCGAGGACAGGGTCAGATGCTGGCTTAAGGCGGCCAATATTGAAGCTGATCTCGTGTGTTGAAAGGGTGAGGTAATTCTAAGATGGCCCCCGTGCTGTGCTGGGTGCTGAGACAACTGGAGCACAATAGCGATTGTTCATGTGAATACAGCACTTTTTTAGCACTTGACAGCGGAACAACTTGGCATGAAGACGGACGGGCAAGCATCCCCACATTGAAGATGCGGAAATGGCGGGGAAAGGTGGATTCCATCTTGCGGAAGGTGGGCGGGCACAGGGCATGGGCAAGTGCGCATGGTCATGGGGACCTTCCCAAATTCAGGAAATTCCTCCTGTCCCTAATTTGATCATCGCGTGTCGCAAAACGCCCACCGTTCATCTATTTGTCCATTATCACCTCTAAAGATCGTCGCATTCCCGCCTCTACTTCTCCGGAAGAGTTGCTCCCTACTGTATATCTATTCCTTGTCTCACAATCCGGCCCTTTGTCTCGCCCTCTTACGCACTCCTTGCGCTCTTCCGGTAGTTCTCGCAGCCCCTCGACGGAACCCCCCACCTCTTCCGCCTCACCGCACCCTACGTACAATCTGTTGTTTCGACCTCTGGCCTCGATTACCTTATCTTCGACAACCTCTATGAACTATCCTCCGATCGCAATCACAAGCCGAAAACCTCTCCCTTGCGTTCCGCGCATCTCGACCTCCTACGCATACCTACGGCGTCCGCTACGATCGATCCCAAAGACATCTGCCATGCTATAACGTCTCTTCCTCCGACCTGGCCGCCTTTAATCGTAGACGACCTCGAAACAGAATCTTGAGCTCGGTAGACATCCGTCATGGACGATCTCCTTCTCCAGACCCGGCCCGTGCCCGCCCTTCACTCGAAATCATCCAAATCACCCACAAAATCGAATACGAAAGCGAAGCGCCCGCCGTCTGCCTCGTCGTCAGGTCCGGTCGTCGTAAATACTTTAAACAAGGCAATAAAACAGGCCAACAATACCTGGTTATGGTGCAAGGATGGCCTGACAGAAGACCAACGCCTCAAGGTCAAACAACTCGAGGAAAGGAAACATGGCCTGGGCTTGCGCATGCAAAATGTGCGTCTTCTTTCCATCACCTACTGCAAATATTCGCTAACACTCGAAATGTAGGCCGATTCTCATGTGCAATGGGAGACTGCTGCCAAAGAGCTCGACATTCTTGAAGGAAACGAAGAGTGGAAGCGCGATTCTTCCTCATCTGGCGGTTACAACCCTGACCTGATCAAGGAGCGACTACAAGCCCTTGACGAAGCCCGCGCTAGCTGCGACGTTCACAGCATGATGCATCTGATCCGCACTGCGCTGTCGCGGGATCTTGGCGGCATGGACAACGTCGAACTTTACCGGCACTCATACTCGGGAACGAAACATCTCATTCAGCGCTACGTCGAATCAACCATCGAAACTATCGAGGCAGTCGTTACGCAGAGCCGGCTAGATCCGAGCGTCGAGTACCGGGATCTCCTCGAAGGCATTCTGTTTGCCCGTCAGAGCTACGGTAGGAGTGCGCTTCTTCTCTCAGGGGGCGGTACTTTCGGCATGTCGCACATCGGTGTACTGAAGACGCTTTTTGAGGCCCAGTTATTGCCAAGGATCATTTCCGGAGCGAGCGCTGGCAGCATTGTGTGCGCTGCCATGTGCACACGAACCGATGAGGAGATCCCAGTGCTCATCGAAGAGTTCCCCTACGGAGACCTGGGCGTTTTTGAAGATCCCAACGGCAGCGGAGGTGTCTGGAGTAATCTGCGCAGGCTGCTGACCGAAGGGAGCTGGTCTGACATCAAGCATCTGACGAATGTGATGAAGGGTTTGATGGGCGACATGACCTTCCAGGAAGCCTACAACCGAACTCGTCGCATTCTCAACATCTGTGTATCGACAGCGTCCATGTACGAACTTCCACGGCTCCTCAACTACGTCACTGCTCCCAACGTCATGATATGGTCTGCCGTTGCCGCCTCATGCTCGGTTCCTCTAGTCTTCAACGCCTCGCCACTGCTAGTCAAAGACCCCATTACGGGCGAGCACTGCCCGTGGAATCCGACACCCCAACGATGGATCGACGGCTCAGTGGACAATGACCTGCCCATGACGCGCCTCGCCGAGATGTTTAATGTGAACCACTTTATCGTTTCTCAGGTGAACCCGCACGTCGTACCGTTCCTTGCCAAAGACGACCATCTATCACCCCAACGAAAATCCGAGCACACCCAACAATCCAACCCCGACCAGTTTGACTGGCTGTACACGATGACATCGTTAGCGAGGGACGAGGCATTGCACCGGCTTCATTTTCTTGCTGAGCTCGGCATCATGCCAAATTTAGTCACCAAGTTCCAGAGCGTCCTAAGCCAGAAGTATTCAGGGGACATCAACATCTTGCCAGAAATGAGCATCAACGATCTTCCGAGGCTGATGAAAAATCCGACCCCCGAGTTTCTGATGCGCGCATGCTTGATGGGCGAGCGTGCGACGTGGCCCAAGATAAGTCGGATACGCGATCGATGCGCCATTGAGCTGGCTTTGGACAAAGCGGTCCATAGACTCCGCGCAAGGGTTGTCTTTTCAGAGAGCCAACACGACCTGCGACGTCTCAATGTCAATATCGGCAACATTCCGCTCAAGATCCCAATCACTGCGCAAACAGGAAAGGTACCCAGCGCCCCCGCGTCAGAGGCAAGACACCCGAAGCGTCATCGACGAAAGTCCGGCAGCAGTCTCCATGTTACTCCCAGCCAGTGGATACTATTAGACAATACAATTACAGATGACGAGACCGAGCATGAAGAACGTCTCGAGATGGAGTCCCGGAGAAGCCACGCGGGTTCGCCAGTCGCACAGCGCAAACCTCGACTGAAAAGGGCATCTCGAAGCCAAATACACATGCACACCCGAGCCGCTCTCGCACCCGTAACTCACGCTGAGGATTTGGGCATAAACTTTAACTTTTCCAGACCCATAAGCCCCCCTGTGCAGAGTACTTCAGACGATGAGCAAGCGGTGGTGGACGACGGCTCTCAACGGACAGCATCTCCGTGGCCTCCCATGAGCAGCAATTCGTCACCTCCGGAAGGAGAAGAAGCTCGCGATGCCGGCGATGGTCAGAAAGAAGACACTGATGCGAGCGATCCCTCGCCATACGACGTACGTCAGATCCCCAGTCCTGGCGAGCGAGGAGCTTACGGCCCTGAAGAGAGGGCCGGCTGGATTCTCTGGGATTAATTTCATATAGCTTGTTATAAAGGAGGATGCGTGAGCACCTACAAGACAGTAAGAGGGTAGCAGGAGACTACACCTAGAAGACAACCCGTACAAGTCTACTACTAGTCGTTATTTATATTTTCTTGTCTATCAACATGTTTAGATGCGGAAAGGTATGATTTCTTTTGCTGTTGGCTGTGTCTGTAGACACAAATTTAGGGATAGCATTGATTACATGCATTGATGGGCGGCATGGCGGTTAATATCAATAGCATTAGGCTTCAACTTATAGCTTTAAGCATTCTTCGTTTCCATGCTGGTGTCTTACTACAAGTCCCTTGGGCTTTGTGGGTGGATTGTATTTCAACTCCAAGGGAGCACGCTCATCTGTACCGTATCCAACTCATCACAGCAATGGGGCCTCACGCCGTTGTAAACGATTACGATGGCAAGAACGGGGACTAAGCCTTAGTAATAAAAAATGCACAGCGCGTATCGTTTTAGGACGACATATCGGTCTTGATAGTACATAGCAGACCACATATGTTAAACTAAGGGTATGGCCATGACCCTCCTTGCAAACCTACTAAGCATTAGTGGAGACTACATCGACATGTTCAAGGGGACAGAAGGAGTCCATGTGAAATCAACATTTGATAATCAAGACAGGGGATTCACCAACTTCTAGTACCAATGCTATGCTGTGCCACTGGGCATGACGACTTTCGCTGAAGGTGTAGTTGATCCGCCTGAATAGCTATCCTTCATCCTTCATCACAATTGAATAACCCCTTGACTAGAATTGGTACATTGGAAAGAATCGACAATCAAGTAGTCGAACTGGATCACACGATAGCATTTCTCATCTTCATTTGCCGATATTTTTAGGATGGCCCCCCTGAAAGCGGCCAGTCCTGGGTGTTGGGCCAAATATGCGACCCCAGGCGCTGTGGCGCCCCATGGTAGCAATCAAGGATTGGTCTTCGATTATGGCTATGCGTGTTAGTTGATTCGATGTAACCTCCAGTTGAAGTGCTTCTCTACTAAATACCAGGTGAATGTCCTATCAAGTCCGTCTTTTTTGCCAAAAACTGAAAGCAGAAACTCATTCCTTTTCTATTCTTGTGACAGCAGTCTCTCACCTTTTTCAAACTTGTTACCATGTCTTCTGCACTCTGGGATCCAGCGAGCTTGCTTCAAATCACCGACGGTCTCCGTGACCAATGCGGCAAGATCAATTGTCTTGGGATCACTCGACACAGCGCGCGGTGCAGATGGACAATCCTCGAGCCCAACCTCTCGCAGGTCCGCCCACTGCTCGAGGAGCTATCCCGGACGAAACCAGAGTTGGCTACGACTGATTCATTGCGCCAACTTGCTCGACTCTGTCTGTGCCCAAGTTACCATTATCATCAAGCGGAAAGCTTTGTTGTCCACTGGGCTGGTGTTCTGGAGAGGGCCAAAAAGCATCACAAGAACCTACTAGTACTCAACAATCGAGATATCATGGAGGAGGAGATCAAGTCGCTTCGGATGCAGCTCGCCGCCAAGCAGACGGAGTTTGAAAGCTTCCTCCTCTCGAAGCACGACTTTGATAAGTGGAAACTAGTACAGGGATGGCGGGATAATGTACTGGCCCGTCAGGATCGCCTTTGGAAAAACAAGTCCTGTCAAATTTGTACCGAAATCGCAGACCTGAAAGATGAGCTTCAAGCAAGCCAATCCCGCCTGGAAGCCACAGGGTCCACGTCGGTAAAGGTTCCAGAACCCGATGAAACTCTCGCGAAAAAGTTGGCGGAGGAATCAGCGGCTCGCGGAAGGGCAGATGACGAATGCGCCAGGCTGAGGGACGGCCTACGAGACATGCAGGAGGCTTGCGAGCTTTCTAACCAAGAGAACGAAATTCTCAAAAGGGCAACGGACCAACTCAGGCTAGAGCACAAGGAATCCATCGACAGCTATTCCGTTGCAGTCATACAAGTCGAATCAATGGAGGAGCAACTTGCCGCCGAGCGCGAAACAAGATGTAGCATGGCCCATCTGCATCGCGCGGAACTTGACGCAAAGGAGAACACCAACGCCGTTCTCCGTCAACGCATGGAGAGCTTGGAAGTTATTCAAGCGGACTTGGAAGCAAGCATATCAGCTTGTTGGTCACACACGTTTTGGGCCTGGGTCTTGCGATTTCAGGGCAGCTTCAAGCGATCACCGCGGCGTCATGGGATGCAGTCAGTGCAGGTGGAGGAGATTGCTCTCAAGTCGGCGGTTTAGGGGCCGGTCAAGTTTGGTATGTTAATTGAGTTATTTGTGTATTGTGAGCAATGGGATTTGGACTTGGTCGCGTACGCGCGGGAGTGGTGGTTGGATCACCACGAAGCGAGCGTGGCCTGAGGACTGTCTTTACTCCTTTTTACCTTGTTTTGCTTTGAATTCCTCAAGTATAAGATACTGTATTTATTGTCAGTCTGTGAATCACCGTCTGGACACATACATCACTCACAGCTTCTTCCACTGCCTTTCGCGCCCCCGGCCACGCTTTTCTTCCGCAACCCGGAACTCCTGCAGGGTTCGTCTCAAACACTCGCCAGGCGTAACTGTTCAAGGGGCCCTTGGCGAGCCACTTCCAAAGCTCATGGTCGTTCCACCAGAGCCACCAGCCGCTTTGAGAAAAGAGATGACCCAGGTGCTCGTACATGCCAGTGCCTGCCATATCATGCAAGAAGCGATAGAACGAGTGGGCTCGTACGTAGCCCCGGAGCATCGAGCGGTCAGTCTCCCATTCCTTGCGCCACCAAGCATGGTATGAGTCCACGACGCTGTTCATTTCCTCCTCAGATGGCAGAAGTGAGGCACGTCGATACCCTTGCGGCACCTCCTGGTTCGGAAGTTGAGTCTTAGCGACGTCTGCAGCCCAGATTTGTGCAATCGCCATCGATGCGAGCTCGCGGATGCACCAAGCATTCTCTTGTGGAGCCATCCAACTAGGAAATGCAATCGAAGAAGCACACTTGGGAGGGAAAATCATCTGGAATAACCGCGGTAGGTGAGGTTCTTGCTGTCCGTCAGAGTTTCGGTAACTGTCATCGGTTGCGTTCTCGGCTGTTGTTAAGGGCAGACCAGCTGCGCCATCCATCTCAAGCTCTGGCATGATGTTGAAGTCGAACTTGTAGCCAGTAGCAAAG
Organism: Fusarium devonianum; assembly: GCA_017140155.1. Classification (NCBI taxonomy): domain Eukaryota; kingdom Fungi; phylum Ascomycota; class Sordariomycetes; order Hypocreales; family Nectriaceae; genus Fusarium; species Fusarium devonianum. The sequence continues at coordinate 13,330 of JADBHU010000017.1, read as the reverse complement.
ATGATAGCATCAACCTCAACTACACTTCCATCTACCAACTTGACCGTGCTCTCTCCATCAAAATCGACGAATCCTTGGACTGGGATGATTTCCTTTCTGTGAAGAGCTGGTATGAACTCCTCTTGCGCAGCCGGATTCTTATGTGCCATGCTCGGGCACGGTATCAAGCGCCACTCCTCCCGAAGCCTCTTTTCGGCGAGTCTGTGCTTCTCCTTCTTTGGCGTGTGCGGAGGTACAGACTCGTGCCTCGCCGCGTCGTTGATCATCTTGTTGATGATGAACTTGTCGACCAGAGGCTTTGTCAACGACGGGGCTAGGTAGTCCATGAGATACTTCAGGCGCGAAACTGGCCAAGGTACCTGGCTGTCAAGAGGGATACCTTCGTCCGTGTATCTTGATAGCATGATACGACCACGGCGGTATGCTTGATATGTTTTTGATGCATGTTTGCATAGACTCAGGGAGACCTCGCAGGCTGTGTTGCCCATGCCGACCACCATGACCCTCTTGCCTTCGAGGTCATGGGCCTTGGGACTATGTACGCTCGCAATCAGATGAGAGAAAAGGTAGGGGAAATAGAGGCCACGTAGACGCACCTTTTATATGCTTGTGAATGGAGTACAGCTCCTTTGAACTTTTCACGTCCAGGCATAGGGGGCCAGACGGGCACACTGTCTGGGCCACTTCCAAAGACCACTTTATCAAAAGAGAGCTTCTGGTCGCCATCTGGACCTGTGATGTAAACATCCCATTTGTCGTCCGATGCGCTACGGAGTACTTTCTTCACAGAAGTATCAAAACGGATATGCCTGTGCAGCTTGAAATGGGCGGCATACGTCTCAAAGTACTCTTGCACTTGGCGCTGAGAGAGATACGGAGGATATTCTAATGACCATGCCGTGAGCTCTGCTCATCAAGCGAGGAAGCATAGGAGATGGTCTTGCCTTTTGGGATGGGGAAATCGCTAAATCCAGACTGTGGTGGTAATGTGTGAGCTTCTCGTTTCTGGCCGTGATGATGTGGCTGACGGACCACAAACTTGCTAATGTTGGAGAGCGTATCGGCGAGTGCCGATGTGTACTCGGGATTGCTGCTGAAGGACCAAAGACCTCCGATAGATTGCCGGCGCTCGAATGCGACGGCATTGAAGCCCTCTTCTCGTAGGCTCTTGAGCGCGGTGATGCCTGCAGGGCCTGGGGAGTAATGTGTTAGTCCTTCGATCAAGTTACTTTCGGCATAGATTCACTTGCCAGTTCCCACAACGGCAACGGTTACATGCTCCATCTCGTACGATGTTTGTGCCAGAAGACGATCAGTTTGTCACTACGTTGCAGGTCTTATGTTGATTCTTGGGGTTTATTGCCGCAACGTAAGCCACCACAGGCTGTGTTTCAGCTTTGCGAAGGTGTTCACTAGTGCTGACATCATTGGTCAACGATCAGTAACTACTTGGACAGCCCATAACGCGCTTGAATATTCTTTTGTTATCTTGCGTTCATTTGCAGGTATTTTGCCGTCACATAATTTGTCATCCTATCAACTAACGTTAGCGAACTTACTTTTATGTTGAGACTGTCAACAAATTCCCAGCAGCTACTGTCTGATGTATCATGGCCATGCTGAGACCACAGCTAACGAATCTAGACAGCGGGTGAAATTGATATTGCAGTAATATCTTCAAATTTCCTTCTTCGCCGGGTGCTCAAACGCTGAGACAATGAATAAAAAGACAAAATTCCCTTGAATCACACACAGCTTGCACGCGACTGTAAATATAAGACCCAGAAGATACGAAAGAAATCAAATGTCCTAGAGTCGCTCGCCGCGGCTTCATCCAACTGCCATCTTGCACATAAACACTTAAATATAGCTATTCTAGCAAAAGAGAATGTTGCGAATACAAACAACAGGTGCAGATCATCCAAGCACCACACCATTGCGACGCGCTTCTAGACCGCCCTGTAGGGTAAGGGCAGCGAAAACCACAGCAACAGCGTGGTTGATATTAGTGTATTCTGACCCAACAGAGTTTCTAATTATGGTAAGAAATAAATTTATTTACCTCTTGTAATTCTATCAGTGGAAATTGAACAATGGGCCAGACTAAAGACCTGACCTAGCCTTGAGTGTTATTACAGGCAAGACGCAGGGCATCAGGCGTTTGGTATATATAGGCAAATTATTGCTCAATTTCCCATCGGCCGCGTGGCCTAATGGTTAAGGCGCTAGATTTCGGTTCACCGATTTCACCAATCCTCTAGAGATTCCAGGTTCGAATCCTGGCGTGGTCGCACAATTCTTTTTTTTCTTTTTGGGTTATCTTGCTTGATCCCCGGTTTTTGCTGCCGCAGCTTCAGTTGTTTGAATGAATTATCTGCTTCATCGCTTGGACAAGTACGTGGCGACTGGTGGTCTAAGTTGCAGTGTTTCGGATTCGATATCTTTGAAGCTGTATATCTGTTTCTCCTGAATGCCCGGCACTGACTACCGCGTCACCTTGCCATCCTGATCATCGACAAACAAGGCTTCTTTAGTTGTATTGGCTGGCTTCTGAGCTGGCAGACAGAACTGGATCACTCGACTCGTGCTGTCTGCTGTTCCTCAGGGCTATCTATTCCTTAAACTATGGAATGCTGAGTACTACATCGCGAGACGAGTGACACAGTTGTTAGTGGAGGGGGGAACCATATCGCCGAGGTGCAGTCCCAGACCGGAGATCCAAGTTCATTCAACTTGATCGTAAGCCTACGTACGCTTCATCAATGTTTCGTTAATTGACCTTCTATAACTCTATAATCCCATCATGCTCAATCAACCCTGAGTGGACCCTTGGCCCACAAGCCCCGAGCCCCGAGCCCCAAAAAGGACCCATCCAGCCGTCAAAAAGTGAAGCGAGTCTTGACAACTCGCTTCATGGGGTGAACCGGGATCGAACCGGTGACCTTCAGATATAAGGAATGAAGTTGCAACTTCAGTCTGACGCGCTCCCAACTACGCCACCGCCCCAGGGGGTTTGATTGGACGACGGCGACGTTAACGTCGTTCACGAGGACCTCGGCCCCTACAGCTTCCATCGGAGCAGCGTGAGAGAGTGCTTGGGGAATGTGAACGAGCCCTCCCCGTCCCACTTGGACTCCTTGATCACAACCTCCTCCTTCTCCGCCGTGTTGACGACCTTTGTGTCCGCCCCGCTCACGGTGTGCACCTCGACCTCCTTACCACCAGCGACGACGCCCTTGAGCTCGGTCTCAAAGTCCCTCTCCTCGTGGATGTTGACGACAGCGAGGTTCATGACGCCGTCCTTGTCGAGGGCGGCGCTGACGTCGAGCCAGGGCGTCTCGATGGCGCCGCGGATCCAGGCGGGGGCCGTCTCGCCCGCGTACTCGCCCGCGCGGACGTTGACGGCGACGGTCGAGCCGCGCATGTACTTGCTGTAGAGCAGGAGGGGCCACCAGGTCGGCTGCTTGAGGAGGCCGTCCTTGGTGGTCATGAGGGGGGAGATGACGTTGACGGACTGGGCGATGTTGGCCATGCCCACGTGCTTGGACTGGCGGACGAAGACGTTGAGCCAGACGGAGACGGCGAGGGCGTCCGAGAGGTTGTATCTGGGGGCTGTGGTTAGCAGCGGAGTCTTTGTTGATGAGACGGCTAGGGGACTCTTACTTCTCCTCGGCGCCGTCCTCGCCTGGAGCGCGGACGGGGTCCCAGACGTTCCACTCATCGAAGCAGATCTTCTGTCGTCGCACCGAAGGAGGAACGCCGTTCTCAATGCGGGCGAGATCAATCAGGCCGGCTGTGATCTCGATGGCTCGCTCAGCAGATCTCGGGGCTGTGATTGTCAGTCATTGTACGAGAGAGAGAGAGACTCTTCCAGGAGCATCAGTCCAACTCACCAGTTGCGTTCTTGTAGTGGCCAGAGCTGGCAGTGTAGATGTGAATGCTGTGCATGTCAATCAGGCTAGCAGTCGTGCTGCCGCCGAGCCCGTGGATGTCAAACTTGATGCACTCCTTGACCACGTACGAGTCCCAGGTGCTGTAGCCCGTCTCGCCGCAGAGGATGAGCTCGACGCTGGGGTCGAGCAGCTTGATGGCCTTGGCCCACTGGTAGGCCGTCTTCGCGTAGTCCTCCTTTGTCATCTGGCCGACCTGCCACGGACCCCACATCTCGTTGCCCAGAGCCCAGTACTTGACCTGTCGATATAGTTAGCATCTCGTGTGACATTTGCTTTGCATCTTGATGAGGTGGCACACACATTGTATGGCTTCTCGCGCCCGTTCTGGCGGCGGAGGTTGGCGTAGTAGCTGTTCCTGTCGGAGTTGCAGTACTCGACCCAGCCGAGAGCTGTTGGAAGCAGCAGTTAGCGCCTTGAATAAAAGAGTTCTAGAAACGGCATCTTTTAATGCCGGGGCGAGTTTAGGCTAACCTTCATCAAGCGTTCCTATGAGACGTCAGCACCAGGGTCTTTGTGCAATCCGGGGAACCCTCCTTTACGAAGGAACATGCATGGCCATCCTTTTCGATTGCAGCGGCATGATGATCCCATAGGGCAGAAAGACGGGGGAGACTTACCGGTTCCAAAGTTCAGGCAAAAGTAGGGTTCGGTGCCAACGACCTCACACCACTTGAGAAACTCGTCTGTGCCAAACTCGTTGCTCTCGGTGCCGATCCAGGCGAGTTCGGGCCTAACACATGTTTGTTAGTAGACGAACTCACATGCACATACACACAGCAGCTGAGAACAGCAAACGGGATGCATGCACGACAGACACCACAGCCCTCGCGTGGCTTGACTTGGCCATGCACACACGGCAGGGTTCCGGGGGATAGAAGGGCTTCATCCATCGTTCATGTCCGTTCTCAGCAGAAGCAAAAAAAAAAAAAAAAAAACAAAGACTCACCTCGCAGGGCGCTTCTCCTTGGGCCCAACGCCGTCCTGCCAGTGGTAGGTTGCGACAAAGTTGCCGCCGGGGTACCGCACGACGGGGCAGTTCAGCTCCTTCATGGCCTCGATGACATCGGTGCGGAAGCCGTCCTCATCGGACAGGGGGTTTCCGGGGTCGTAGATGCCGCCGTAGATGCAGCGGCCCATGTGCCTGGCCTTGAGTGTTAATGCATGCTCCCAGGTGGTGGTGCACTGAAGGGGGGAGACCAGTGTTCCTGAGAGGAGATGGGGGTTTGGGGACTTGAGACATCGGGAAAACTCACTCTGTGAAGCCGCCATAGATGTTGTCGTCAATCTTGGAGATGACGGCGCTGGGGTCAACCGAGATGGTAGGACGCTCCTCGTCTGGGATGCGAGTGAAAGTAGCCATTGCGAGAGCGAGCGGATTGTGTGACGTCTTTTTCGTTTACTTCCCGGGGTTAGAACTCCAGTTCATGCACAGTTTTAACACGACAACTTGCTTCTTCCGGAAGAGAGTGAGTGACTGGCTGTGAAAAGAGATGTGATAATCTCAGGATTTTGCTACAGATTCAGTCACGAGCGCGCGACAATTTATGCCCTGTCCTGGGGAAAACAAGAATGTCCACAAACCCTCTCTATCACCGACCGCCTCACGACAATCTGTACACTTCTGGCTCCAACCGTCTCCATTGACAGCTCACGCCAGGGCATGTCAGAAAAGCCCACAACCCACATGCTAGAGACGGTGGACGATAAAACGTGGGATGTGGATACTCTCTCCCTTCGGTGGTACGGCGGCGCCAGTTGGATGAATGGCCTAACGTGCTCTCTCTCTCTCTCTCTCTCTCTTGTACACTCTCTTTCTCAGCCGAGCAGACTGCATACAACAGAACAACCAACCCCTGTCCTGCTCCGGTTCGTGCGCTTGGGGACACGGCACCCTCTAGCGGACGAGATCGATTGGAGCGCTTCCGACAACAGGCTTCCAAAGTGCCGTGAGCACTCGCGCGCATTGGTCTACCTACAACCAGGGTTCGATCGGCGGTGGTTGCGGGGGCAAGCGTTCTCTTTACCAACGACACGAGACCTCAGAGGCCGGGGCCCCGGCCTAAACGGGGACATGTGGCGTGAGCTTCTCGGCCGGGGGGAGGGAGCTTATTGGGACGGAGCTAATGACCAAGACTTCTCCACCAGTCTCGTCCGGGTGCCCTGTTCAACCCGCAACAGGTCAGTTGTTGTTGGAACAGAACATGGATGGAGAAACGAGGCTACGCCAAGCCTCGAAACTTTAGACGAAATGTTCCGTCCACTGCCAGTTGAGCGCTTGTATAACTAGTTAGCTCACGCAAGAACCTGAGAGCCAGGAGCCAATGGCCTCCCTCCATCCCCCCCCGGTGTGCATCTCGCCGAGGTTATCTCACTTGTGTTCTGATGGAGGAGCTTTTGCTAACAAGCCAAACCCACAACGCAGGGCTAGTTTTAAGGCTAGGAACATTCCGCTCACACTACGGTACCTCTCCGCAGGCCCCAAAAGCGAAAAAGCAAAACCAACAACGTCAGAAGTTCCCCATGGGCAAAATCCATTAACTAATCTAACCCCCAAACATGCCCCAAACCTAACAATGTCGATCCCAAAGACGGCAGTGTCCTCCGAAGTTACGTACCCGGGCCCCATGCGGGGGAGACAAAGCAGCCTTGGCCTTGGAATAAGTTCGAGTCGCGTGAACTTGGACGCGATAGCCTGTGCGTGATGGTATGTGTTCCAGGGTTTTTTTTTTCTCTTGTCATAAACGGAACTAGGGGGGAGAGGGGGGAGGGTGTGCCGAGATTTGAATGCGCAAGAAAGTGACTGACCTTGTCATAAGTTGGCAAGGTCCTGATGGTCCAATACCCGCTGCGTCGGTTGCTGTTCCTGGTGGAGAGACAGAGAGAGAGAGTCGCATTTGGGGTGGGAGATTCAGTTGGGGAACTCTCTGGGGAAAATGCTTAAAAGGTCGTTGCTCGCACCGTCGAGTTGCCGATTCCGCGTTCACTCTGTCGATCCTTCAAGCCTATACTCGGACAGACAATAGAGGGTATCACGGCAACAACAGTAGCATCCCTTCACCATGGCTCTCCCTCCGAAATGGTACCAGTTTCTGGTCTCCATCTTTGCCTCCCTGGGCTCCCTCCTCTACGGCTATGATCTGGGTGTCATGGCTGGAGTCATCAGCTCTGCCAACTTCAAGTCCAAGTTTGGAGACAACTCCACCGAGACGTGAGTTTTTGTCTTTGCTCCCAACTTCTGCTGCCTTCATCTGGAAAAATGCTGACTGAACCTCCTCCCCAGGGGCGCTGTCGTGTCCGTCTTTACTGGCGGTGCCTTCTTCGGTGCCATGTTCGCTGGCCCCGTCGGAGATCGTCTCGGCCGAAAGTGGACCATCCTGATCGGATCCGTCATCTTCCTCCTCGGCGGCGCTCTTCAGACTGCCGCTGAGCACATCGACTACCTGTACTCTGGCCGCGCCCTCGCTGGCGTTGGGTAAGTTGAAGCAATGTCAAGCCTCACTCTGGTCTCCTCTCTGACATGATAACCCAAACACAGCGTCGGCTTCCTCGTCATGATCGTCCCCCTGTACCAGGCCGAGCTGTGCCATCCCAGCATCCGCGGCACAGTCACCGCCCTCCAGCAGTTCATGCTCGGCGTCGGCTCCCTCATCGCCTCGGGCGTCACCTACGGCTCCTACACCGGCTATCCCGCCGACGACTCCCGGCAGTGGCGCATCTCGCTCGGCCTCCAGCTCGCGCCCGCCCTCATCCTCGGCGTCCTGATCCTGCTCTTCCCCGAGTCCCCCCGCTGGCTGATCGACCACGGCCGGGTCGAGGAGGGCCTCCAGACGCTGGCCCGCCTGCACGCCCACGGCAACACCGACGACGCCTGGGTCCGCGCCGAGTTCGACCAGATCCAGGAGAGCATCACCATGGAGCACGAGCACGCGGCCAAGAGCTACAGCGAGCTCTTCACCGACAAGGCCTCCTTCCGCCGCCTCTTCATCGCCGTCGCCCTCCAGGCCTCGGTCCAGATGACGGGCGTCAGCGCCATCCAGTACTACTCGGTCACCATCTACGAGAAGATCGGCATCTCGGGCGACAAGACCCTGCTGTACCAGACCATCTCCTCCATCCTCGCCCTCATCGCCCAATTTGTATGCATGTGCCTGATCGACAAGACGGGCCGTCGCTGGCCCCTGATCGGCGGCAACCTCTTCAACTGCCTGACCTTTATCATCGCCACTGTCCTCCTGGCCGAGTTCCCCCCCGGCGACGCAAAGACTGGCAGCGGCGCCGCTGGCTGGGGTTTCATCGTTGTCACCTGGCTGTACAACATCTCCTTCAGCGCAACCTGCGGCCCCTTGTCATGGATCATCCCCGCCGAGATCTTTGACATGAAGACCCGCTCCAAGGGTGTCTCCATCGCCACCATGATGTCCTTTGCCTTCAACACCATGATTGGCCAGACCACCTCTGTCGCCCTCGACGACGAGACCGGCATTGGCTGGAGGTGGTACATTGTGTTTATCGTAAGTTAAAGCTACTTTCACTTCGCTACATGGCCGCTAACTCACTGTCCTTCCAGGTCTGCAACTTTACCAACGCCATCTTCTTCTGGGCCGTCCTCCCCGAGACTGCGAAGCGTCCCCTCGAGGAGATGCGCTATCTCTTCACCGAGGCTCCCCTGTTCGTCCCGAGCATGGACAAGGCCGCGTTTGCTGCCGGCGAGGATCTGGAGAGGAGAGTCGACGAGGTGGAGCAGAAGCAAGAGACTGCTCACATCCACTAAGTACCTGACTTTTCTCCAAGTTTCACGGGCTTACAGCTTAAGATTATATATAATAATAACATGATTAATCAATCGAGCATGTACTCGTGCGCTTTTTCTCGAGTGATTTCATTGACCTTTATTGCAAACTGTTTCCGAATTGCACGTTTGATCGCTGCTCATCTCACTATCCCCACGCGGATCCGTATCCGGAACCGTCAGGTGAGCATCGGCGCCGAGAGTGGGTCAAGCCGGCATAGCCCGTGTTTGGCGCCGCGCCGAGTTGCCTCTAATAATTAATACTCTACTCCCCGACTGAATCTCCGCTTCATCATTCTCATACGACATCTTTCGGTAGCAAAGTCTTATATAAACCCCCAACAACCGATGGCTCTGCTGAAATATATGTGTACTGATTCCACAAGCAGAATAACCACCCCAGCAACGCCGTCTCATCCCGCAAGCAACTCTTCAGCAAAAGCGCCCACCATGTCCCTCATCCGGTACAGCACTCCCTCCTCAACCCAAAAGTGCCCTGCAGTCGTAACCTCATGCCCCCGAAACTTTGAACGGTTCCTCTCCTCCAACCGCGTAGTCCAGGCCCGCAGGCGACTCGCCGCCACAAAGATATCCGTGTCCCCAAACACGGCCATTGTCGGGTTTACAACCAGCTTCTCCTCGGCAGCCAAGTCTTGCGGCTCTTTCTTCTTGACCAGAGCGGAAGGCAGAAGAGACATGGTGGCTAGGTGCGTGATCAGCCCCTGAAGCGGCGAGACCATGAGATACGCTGGCTTTGGCATGGTGAGGTGCGCTACCTTGGGAAGTTGCTCGCCTTCCAGAGGCTGCACAACAGCACCATCCTGGCTCTCCGTCGGACCGTGAAAGACTTTCTGGCCGTGTCTGCCGCGGGCCTTGGCTTTCAGATCGTGAACTCCACGCCGAAACCTTTCTCCATCCAGCGAGAAGCTTCTCCGACCATAACTCTCGTGGCTCCGTCTCGGACTACCCCCTTCGTCGCCTCCGATCCTGACACCTCGCTTGCTGCCGCCCCTCATCGTGCCGTGCTCGAGCATGGCGGCGCGGGTACTAGCTAGGACGACGTTCTGCTGCTCGGCGAGGTGTACGGCTCGCAGACGGACTTCTGCGGCGTCGGAGCCAGCAATTGGTGACACGAATGGCTGAAGGATGGCGTCGAGCGGGGGTAATTGACTTGTGACCATGGCTCCGTACGAGTAGCCGCCCATGATAAGGACAGGCTGCGTAGGGCTGAACCCCATGGGCGTAGCAACCTGGGGAGCCGAAGCTGTCCTGGTCGGACTTGGAGGGCGAAGGCTATCGGACGAATGTGGTCGAAACGGATCGAGGTAATGCACATAGTGCAGGATAAACGCAACAAACGTCGCATAATCATCCCGCTCCGGCTTCGAGGTCCACGATGTCCGGCCTGCCGAACCATGCGCTCCTCTACACGCTACAATTAGCTGTAGTCCTACAACCCCCCCCGGCCTCACAGTCACATACCTGAAGTTAAAAGTCCCTACCAGGAACCCCTTGCGCAGCAGCTGTGCCGCAACAGCCTCCACCACCGGATCGTCGTAGCACCCTCCCATGGGCGCATACGGATGCGCGACAACAGCCGCGTGCCGCTGCCATGCCGGCGCGCGAGGGTTCGCGGACAGCGACTGCGGGTGGTAGACGCGACAGTCGAGGGTGAGGCCGTCGTGGATGCTGGGCAGCGTCAGGGTCAAGGTCGGTTCCGGCAGCATCTTTGCCGTGTCATCTTGGGCAAAGACGCGCCTCCCGAGTTCTCCAAGTTTGAAGGCGTTGAAGCTGTGATGATGCTTGAGAACGAAGCTGGTGGTGATGGAGGGAGGGTTCAAGGTTGGAGTTTTGAGTGTGGGGTAATAAATAGCTACGTCAAGCGCTGGGAGGGCACGGACGGGTCCATGTCTACGTCAACACTAAGCTATTTTAAGTCTGCCAGGGGGCATCTCCCAGTCGGAATATAAGGTCAACGTAAATGGATTAATGTACTCATATCTATAATTCTTCCCATGACTGCTAAAATATCACAGTTTTTACTCATTGGGCCTTCTTCTCACCTGCATCCTTGGCCCTCTGCCTCCTCCTCTTGATCCATCCTTTCAGCTCGTTAATCAGTCCTATCACCAGCGGAACTCCCACAGGTCCCAAAAGCGGAAGATAAACCGCAATCTTGTGCTCGTCGGGAAAGTAGAGCTGGCCGACCATGCTCTTCTCGAAGAACGCCCGCTCAGCTTCCTCCTCGGCAATCCTCGCGTGCAGCAGGCCAGAGGGCCCGCCTAAACTGGAGCAAGCGTGCTGCAGATGGTCCATGGTAGAAGCTACGCCATCGGCAACACTGCGAGGTATGGAGATTGAGGGCAGAGCAAGAGACAGACGCGCCAATGAGCCGAGGGTCGAAGAGGCGCGAAGGAGCAGGTCTGCGGATCGGATGCGAGACAGGGTAGATAGTCTCAGCGGCAGAGAGCCCGACTGGGGTGTGCCCAGCAGCGAGAGCAGATGTCCGTTGAAGGTGAGCATTGGCTGCTTGAGCGTCGCGCTCGACACATGCGCCGTAGCCTCGGGGAGCTTGAGCAGGTAGACGCTGCCCCACTGCGGGAACATCCACGACTGCGCCGTCTCTGTCTCGGAGTCGAGACCAATGTTCTGATCGCCGACATAGATGACAAAGTTGACGGTCGGTGCGCCTCCGATGGACGGCGACAGAGGCCACTCGGCGGCATTGATGAACGATGCAAGATCATCCTTGCTCAGTACCTGCGATTGGGCGCCCGGCGTGGCGTAGAGCTGCACTTGCGTATCGATGGTGAAGTTGTGGATCGGGCCCAGGATCTCCAGCATGGGCTTCATGTAGTCCGCGATCGCAGCCTCAATGTCCCAGGTGTTGGGGGTCGCGCCGGCAGTGAAGAGCGAAAAGGTGAGGTGGTACGTCGGCGAGTATCGCAGCGATCGAGTAGTTCGCTTCTCGAGTTTATCAACAATCTCGGGGCTCAGGCCTTGTGAACGAGCATCGGAAGCCGAGGAGGTGGAGAGGAGGTAGGAGATGATAGATTGCTCCTCGGAGAAGGTCGACTGGAGCTCGTTTGCGATGTAGGTCGCCAGGGCTGATGAGGATGAGGAGGGAGAGGGAATTGCGTTGGGCGGGTAGGCGATGTTGAGCACGGCAGAGTCGGGGTCAAGGGAGGCTGAGTTGCTCTCGCCAGGCGCAAGCTGGATGGTCAGGGCGACGTGGGAGTCGTCATCGGCGGGGGAGGGCGCGGCGTACGAGCCTGACTTGGGAGCGAGCTGTAGCCGGAGGTGGTGGCCAGAGAAGTCGTTGTGGTCGTCGAGGGCGTGCTGCGTGAGGCGCACAAGGTTCTGGGCCTCGTTCTGCTGGAGGGCATCGGCCTTGACGGAGATCTGGAGGGGGAAGACGGGGCGACAAGCCTACGGTAAGTAGTTAGCGACCTGATAGCCTGGCATTGCGGCAGAACAAAAAGGTTCCAAGTCACCTTTCCCTCGGCCCATTGCAGCATGTCATCGAGGGGCAAGTCGGCGCGGTAGATGGTCGTAGTCCTCCACCAGATCGGGAGGCCGACGCAGAGGACGATGAGCCAGAAGGAGAGGACGACGCGAGTGCGCCTGGTGATGTCGGAAGCCTTCTCGGGAGGCGGCAGCTTGAGCTGAGAGCTGTTGTCGTCGGCGACGGCGGATGACGGCGCCGCGGAAGGGTCTTGTGCGTCGCCGGGCGCCATGATGCCGTGCTGGGAAAGAGGAATGGAGGGTAAGAAAATGAAGAGGCGCGCGGGGAGAATTTGTCCACCTTTGCAGCTCTTGATTCCATCCCTCCCCTGTATCTTTGGGCATTGGTAGCTTAGACACGATATCACGATGTCACGTGAAGCTCGGTGTGTGTAAGCGCCGACATGCCGATGGGGGGTTAGCTTAAGCAGGGGGAGAAATGGCTGCATGAGGAGGACCAGGGTCTGTCTTTGCCTGGGATTCAATGCATCCAGCCGATAGTTGATAGTTTCTACCTGGGCCTGCATGGATCACAGCCAAATGCGCTGCAGAGGGTGCTACTGAAGTCTGTGCCTCAAGCTGTGATTGATGTGGCTTGATCGGCTGGGAACTTGTAGAGTAACCAGTTCGCCAAGCTGAGCAGTTGGAGCATGACACTGCTTGGCAATTGAACTGCGAGTATTCTTCGTACATATTATCAATGGACTTGATATTAGAAAGCATCCATGACAATGTGATACTAATAAGACCTGTCAGCCCGAGATCGACAGGTCCAGTCAGCACAAATAAGCGTAAGCAAACCGCCTTATTAGTGTCGGCTTACCTCTTTCAACGTATTCTCCATCAGCATCAACTTCACAATTCAAATAGCACATTCATCTCCTTCTTTTCCCCTCTAGACACTGTACTTCCAACACCCCGCAACTCTTCCTCCTCTCAGCCAAGCACTCCAGCCCTGCCGTGCGTCCCCAGATCGCCCACCCACCGCGAACCGCATTCCCAAACAGGACATGGCGCACTCGCAGCCGAGGCATCACAGCTTCTTTTCTCCGCATCTTGGCTGAGGGCGCGGAAAGACGATGGG
>JADBHU010000016.1:0-74464 GCA_017140155.1 Fusarium devonianum | reverse complement strand
GCACCATAGCGCGTGGTGGAAGGCGTTGGAACCAGTCCAGGGCCTTGGCTCCCTCAGCGAGCCCCTCGCTGGTCACTGCTCGTCCTGGGGCCATTTCCAAGGCGAAGCCACTGGAACGAGACCTGGGTGGTGAATGTGGCATGGCCCAGCCGGGTTCTCCTCTCCTTCGCTCACAAAGTCCCAATTCACGTAGCCCAGATACTCCAGACACCGAGCTGCTACACCCGCCCCCGCAGTGACACACACACACGCCCTGTCTGGGTGTTCTTCCCAAAATATTATTTCTCGTCCGCTCTGCTACAGTTCCTCGAGAGATCTCGCCTCTCACCACTGCTTCTCCTTCCAAGCATCATCCGTCTACGATCCTCCGGCACCAAAGCAAGCTACAACTCCAATCTACATACCCAGTTCGCGGTCGACCGACTCCTGTCGTGTCGAATACCGAGCGTATCCCAAGTCGTCGGCAATGGCCTCATCCAAAGTACGCTGCCCTCACTCTCGGAGAGTTCGACCCGTCTTCTGCTCCCGGCCCTGACCTGCCATGATCTCCCCGCGACTGCCAGCTGGCTTCCAACCTACCAAGGCCCAGATTTGCTGATCTCCTTTGTCCTTCTCAGGAAATGCAGCAGTCCTCGAGGCCATTGACGCAGAGCCGTTCTCCCCTGTCTACCGCGTCGTCGGGCCTGCCTGGCCGTCAACCCCACGCTCGGACAAACTCCCACTCGCTGCTCACCGGCGCCCTCAATGCCAACCACCGAGTGACTCGTCGCAAATCCGTCACTAATCCGAACACCAACGTGGCCGCGATCGCAGCTGCCATCCGAGAGGGTGAGCGGACCGCCGCTGTGCCCATTGTTACTGGTGGCCGCCGAAACACCATGTCCAAGAGCACCGCTGCTCGGGCAGCCATCGCAGGCAGCCTCCCCTCTCCGCCCGCTAGCCTCCCGAACCCCAAGTCCATGCCCGATTCGAAGCAAGAACTCAACGGTAGCGCCATCGAGGACGATCCGAACGATGGCTCGGCCGATGAGGGAGCAGGCAAGTTCCAAAAGGCTCGGCAGCGCCGTGCTAGTGACGGACAAACTCTCAAAGAGAGCAAGAAGAGTAACAGGGTTGAGGTTCGCTGTGATAAGTGCGGCAAGGGGTACAAGCACAGCAGTTGCTTGACTAAGCACTTGTCAGTCCTCCTCTTCCCCTTGGCTTGCTCATGAAGCAGTGACTCTTGTAAAGAGGAGACTGCTTTGGCGCGTGACAATTTGTATCTGTGAATCAGTCTTGCTGACTGTTATTAGGTGGGAGCATACCCCTGAGTGGTCTTACACCTCTAAGCTGCTCATTTCGAAGCACCAGCAAGTGCAACTGCTCGAGGCGGCCTCTGTTCTCGTTGCTATGAACGGCAACCCCAAGGACAGCACTGCCACTCCTCCCGAGTCGGCCAAGGACTTTCATAGCGAAGCTGGGTCATCGTCACCTGCAGCCTCGGGATACTCGGACCCTGTCGAGCGACAGAGCTCTGCAGACACTACCCCGCCACCGGTTGCTGAAGGTGTTCATTTCAATGGTACCTCGTACCGCAACAAACGCTTCAGCAGCAACAGCGGATTTGCGAGGAGCTTCCAGTCGGCCCCCTCGGCAGCATCATATGGAACTGGAAGCGTCCCATACAGCTCGGGCTTTGGTCACCACCGCCAACCGAGCAACGACCGACCACCTTCATCTGGTCGCAATGCAACGGGCGAAGACGACAGGGACCTGGCTGCGGCAGTAGAGCTCCTCAGCTGCAGCTTTGGTAGCAACAACGGGTCTCGTACCGCAACTGTCCCCACAGATGCACCCCCTGTGCCTCCGCTGCCGGCGCAGTACCTCGACCAAGCGACCCCGCTATCGGCGACGGGCTTCATCAACAGCTACCCCAGTCGGCAACCTGAAAGTTTCACGCGGGGTGACTTTAGACGACCTAGCGAGGACGTCAGGATGGAGGGGAGCGGCGATTCGGTTATGGACGACGACGATTTTGAGATGCGTTCGCGCGGTCGCAGCGAGGAAGATGATGACGGTGTTTTCGGTCGCATGGAGGAGTGATTTATATTCATCATTGACGGGTTAATGACTGGGATGGAGTACTCTTGGGTCGGGCATGCTTATGTTGGCTCTGGAGTTGGATTTATTGGACGTCGCATGACAAGTCGAGTTGTCTCTTGTTTATTTTCTTGTATCACGATATACGCTGCGTTGTATGAGGTGGTTCAGCTCCGCCGCCGATCATCAGCACCGAAGAGTGGAGGGCCCGTCTGCGTTGTCGCCCACGTTTGGGTTTGGCAAGGGGTAGATGAGATTGCATCGCCACGAGGTTAAAGTGAAGATCTGGAAAGGCGTCGAGCGGACGCCCGAACAAACACCTACCAAATGGAAATCAATATTGAAACCAAAGGAACCGTGATTATAAAGGTGCACAACAGAACGATTTGAAGGGGCTTTGACGTGGAAAGTGAATATAAAAAATTGATGACGAAAACTGATGAAAGTGGTGGCGCAACACTAAACAATGAAAAAGGTCACAATGAGCCGCATTAATTAGCCAAGAACCATAATCCAAACGGCTCTGCTTAATGAAATCAATGGAGGCAAAGACAAATGAGCCAGAACGTCGGTCTCAAGGCGGGATAATCCAGCGCCTAGTTTTTGGGGGGAAGAATTAGAAAGAATGGTAAGAAAAAGGTTCGATGGTAGGTCATACAGTGGAGCTGCTGCATCGTTTCCCCAGCGACCTTCTCTACGTCACTGATTTCCCCACTAGCCACAGGGCCAACCTGTCGCAAACCTCTTGACACCTTCGTGACTTTCCACAATCCCCTCGCAGATTGTGCGAAGTATCAACCCTAGTCTTTTACGGGCAAATTTGACACAGGCAAACTCCAAGATGTCGACATTGCGAAAAGGTACTGCAAAGGCCGGCGACGCTGGAGACGAGACGGCCCTGGCTACGACATCGTCAGCGTTGTCGCAGCCACAGCGACAGCACGCGCCGCGCAACTTTCGCGAGGTGATCCCCAAGCAGGCGCAGTTCCCGCTCGCGGTGGCGACGAGCTTTGTCATGGCTAGTCTCGGATACAGCTTGCTGGGCGAGCTCAGAGGCGGCGAGCTTGCTGCCATCAGTCGCAGTCAGGACACTTGGGGAGAGGTGTCTCTGCTGGCAGGGTGGAGACTGTGAGTTGTCTTGCAATCTTCCCGATGTTGGAGAGGCATTGTGCTGACGGGTGCATCTTGTGCTTTCTAGGTTCGAATTGGCGCTGGCATGGTATGGCAAGCTGGATAGCTTGGATGTTGCGATGCTGAATCTGCTGTCGCATGGCCCTCACGTCAGTCTACCCCACCCCACCTCACCTTGATATTCGTTCAATACTGACCTCCAAAAAAGTACTATCTCCTCTCGGGGTTCTATAACCTGACCTCCGTCACGGCGCTCTCAGCATTGGCTATTGACGTCGCTTCCGTCGCCGTACCATTCTACCTGCTCCGGCCGCTTTCCACCATCCACACGCCTTCAGCCGCTGCCGCCGCCGGACTGCCGAACCGTGAGCTCCTCGACGTACCACTGCAGCTGTATACTGCTGCCTTGTCGACTGGAATCTACACTGTTGTGCTCGTCTTGTCGCTGCGCTTCGTGCTGCCGCGCATTCTCGTGGTCTACTACTCAGGCCTGCCGACCCTCGAGCCCGCTTATACCGCCTCGTATGCGTCCATCCTCCCCATGACGGCCCTTTTCGGCCTTGCGGCCAGCACCTTTATCTTTGCCCCCTTTGCGACAACAGCTCCTGTCAAGGAGGACGATAAGATCGCCGAGTTCGACCCGGTTGCTGCATCCCTCGGAGAGACAGTCAAGTGGAATGTCTGGGGCTACACCGCCAAGACTAAGGTGGTCATCCGGCGCACGGCGATCGCCGCCCTTGTAGCTGCGACGAACACTTTCCTCGCCTCGACCAAGACTTTGTACGGCGTTGAGCCTGCGGGTGCTGCCGTGTTCGCGGGCGTCTGGGCGTTCGCAGCGATGTGCACTGGTGTCGGATTGGGCTTTGTGGGCGGGGAGTAATGATCGTCCACCTCCAGATGATCAACGGGACAGAGTCAGCCTTGCAAGGACAGGGTTGATGGGAGGGGCGGTCTAACTTGGTACTGTATATGAGCCAGGCTGGTCAGGGGTGTCTGCAAAAGAGATGCTCATGCCCTCCTTGGGGCAGGAATGCGGCAGGAAGGGAAGAGGCTTGAGATGGACCCTGGTTGCCTGATCTACTCAATGGGAGTTGAAAATGGAAAGATGGTTGACTACGCGATCTTGTCTTTGTTTGGCCCGCTTGGCCTGGATATCCGATGCCATTGCCTTGAGACAATGCTCTGCCACTGTCCGAGAGCGAGGTACTCATGTTAGCTACCCCTTTTCTATGTCGTTGTATGAATATCATCGCTGCGGGATTTTCTCCCCTTTTTTTTTTTTTTTTTTAAATTTACTCTTTTTCGAATATTCCCGAAGTAGAAACACCAAGTCACGTCTTGCAAGGTCCAGGTTGAGATGAACAGCATTCTCGGTTGAAGGTAATTACGCAGTAGGGCTCAAAGACGGCACGTGTAGGCAAGCAATGATCGACGACGCAGACCACGGCCGATCCGCACGTCATGAAAGCCACTACGTAGCACCTACAAGGAGCAAATAAATAATCTACGTTCTTAAAAGAAACTATCAGCTACTTACTTAGGCAACCATGATGAAAATACATGGGGGTATGGGCTTGGCGCACTCTAGAAATCCAGGGACAAGGGCGGAGGGATGAGTTTTGGAGGGCGCATTGTAACAAGGCGGTTCTCTGTAGGGCTGATGGCGTTTGTAGCCCCTAGTTGGCGCATTGGAAAAACCATGTGAGCAATTTCGAATAAGCAGTTGTAGCATCGGGTCAACGAACGAACCCGGAGCTGTCTGTCAGCGGCCCGGGGCAGATACAGCCTCGGGCGATACGCGGGGCGTAGCGTGGGGCCCCCGATGATCGACGTTACATGGCCTAATTTAGAGATGGGGGCGGGATCGCCAAACCCACTCGGTCGGTAAAGAAAGACATACCGGCAGGGTAAGAAACTGGTTGCCCGAGAATGGACAAGTTGCTGCTGTGCCATGATCGCCCGGGACAAATATGCAGCAGACTTCGCCCCAAGATGAGATAGATCCCTGGTTCGAACGACGTAGCTTCGTAGGCTGCTGAACCGCACGTCAAATGCCACGCTCTCCATGGCAAAACTGTCTCTGACAGGCCATCGTGACAGGGAACAGGCACTGGTCAATAGGCAAACTTTGCCTAGGATATGGGTTCACAGCTGGACGGGTAAGGCTCTTCGGCCGAGTCCTATCATATGATGTCCAGGATCGCCCGCCCCAGCTTCCAACTCAGCCTATCTCCACCGGATACGCCTCGCCCAAGTATTATGGTCTATGCCCTCAATAATGGTTAATTGCTTTGCGGGCCATAATCCCCCCCGGATGCGCTTCGTCCCTTCTAGAATGCTGCACGCCATAGAACCGTGTAAGTTGGAGAGAACCCGGGAGCTCCACACACTGACGCAGACTCCATACGCCCAGATACAACTCTCAATGATGACAAGGAAGCAACGTTACGCCAAGATCTAGGTGTTTAACGGGTGCCTTGGGTGTTTCGATGTTATCCACTCTTAGAGACCGATCGAACGTCCTAGCAAACGTCCCAGCTAAGCCCCTCAGATGGAAACTGAGACCAAGACCGTACGGGATGGGTCAGTCCGCAGAACTCGGCATAACGGCGCCACCGAGGAGCCTTGTGCCTGGTTCGAGTACTGAGTATCGTAATGTCTGTCGAGAAACGCCTTATGTCTAGGCTCCAGTAAATCAGTATGCAGATTCAAGCTCTAAGTATAAGAGAATGGCGTTTCACACAGGGAACCGGTTCTGCAACATCGTTACTCGAGACCTTCAGTGAGAAAACAGATACAGAATTTCTCTTAAAGTTCAAAACAGCGAAACTACTTCACAGGGACGAATAGCGAACCAAAATAGCATCTTAAAACGAGACTTACAATGTCTGGCTACTACAGCGGAGAGTCTTCATCCACCTACGCCAGTCCACCGGCCTTCAAGAGGTCGAGGAGCATCAAAAGCGACCATGAGATTGCCCTCCGAGGGCCCATTGAGGTCGTAGGCTCGGTCAAGTCTGGAAGCAGCATCAGCTTTGTGGGAGAGGTTATCGTCACAGACAAGGTTGACGCATATGGAGGTATCAGCATGAACGGAAGCATACGATGCGAGTGAGTGCACTCTTCCTGCATTGCTATCGTCAAGGAGCTGACAAAGTCATGGCAGCGGAAGGATCAAGGCCTACGGAAACATTCTCGTATCTGGATATCTCGTCGCCAACGACAAAATCAAGGGTTACGGGAAGCTCAAGGTTGAGGGCACCCTCGAAGGAACTGACCTGGAGATTTATGGAAATCTGAGCATCACAGGACTCTTGTACGTGAATGAAAAGTATGGCAAGCTAAGAGAACCTGCTAACAAAACATCTAGAAGATGCAGGCGTCTTATCGTCTACGGAAACTTGACGCTGATCGGAGCTGACTCTCAGTACTATGCCGAGGAACAGCAAATTTCTGGAGCTACCGTGATGAGAGAAGCGGAACCCGATTGGGAGTGGTAGCTCAATGAAGTGAAGCATTCACATGAGACAGATATGGGATTATTTGTTAGAATTTTGTTTGTTTTAAGACATGTAGCGCCGAGATACCCACGTATCATGGCGGATGAGGAGGAAGCCTGCTTTCTAATGGCCGTTATAGAGGTCTCCGCAGACGGCGTTAAACAAGGCGTTGGGCATGACATAGAGAGTGCTTGGGTATTTCCTTTATTTGAAGCCGTACCAGAATGATAGGATACCTTGATTCGGGCATAGCAATACATGAATGGTATTGCCCAACTTGGACACGGATAACATATCCAATTCATCTCAGCCCAACTGGACCAAGAAATGTACAATGTACACTTGGCTTCAGGAACCAACGGGCGGAAAACTCATAGATGCGATAGGGATGGCGTGTTCGCCCAGATTGGCGCATGCGTTCACTACCGGACAATGTCGAATAAGCCATGGTTGACACCGTGGTTGTCGATCATGGATCTGCTACGAGGAGTCCTATTATTGTGACTTTACAGCTCCCCAAGGTCACACGCTGACGGCGAAGATACAACCACGACAGAAAGCGGACAATATCTCATGGAAGCTTTAGCGATATTAACAGATGAAAACTGTTCCAAAAAGTGGCCAACTTTGTATTGCAGCTGGATATGGGTAGTCCTACAGCTGGTGGCTGAGGAGACTAGGAACGCCTTAACAACGATGAAACGCAGACGCTTGCCAAGGAGATGGGTGCTGACTCAGACATCACATGATCAAGCCATACCCACCACTTCCAGGTTGCCATTATCTTATTGACGTACCTTATTGACAGCTTTCGCGCCCTTCGAACCTCGACGCGCTCGATAGCCGCGCCATCAGATGGCATCGCCAACATCAACATCAAAGTGCAGCGGATCTCGAGAGCGATATCGTTGACCCCAGCTCGCGCTGACCGAGCCACGGGCTCACGGCGACACGATGGCGGCCGCAGCAGGGCATACAGCCGACACCAAGATGGAGGATGCCTCGCCAAAAGATCAGACCTCGATGGAGCAATCCATCGCGCAGTCGCCAGGGCCGATAAGCGATGGGCTCGCGACTATGGAGGCGCGTGCCGATCCTGATGCGCAGACTACCGTGACCGACTTCCTTGACTTTACCGATTACCTACCCTCCGATATTGTCCGCTCCCTCACACTCATCGGGCAGCTCGACCAGACGTATGCGAATGCCTCCCACAGGGTCGACGAACTCACAACCGTATGGAGTCGTCTGCCCACTCTTGCTGCAGAGGAGCGACCAGCGCCGGTGCAGCTCCGTGCGGATATTTCTGGGCAGTTGGATCAGGCTGTTAACTCTAGGATTTTTGCTCACGCTGAAGCTGTGAGGATGTCAGAAAACGTCCATCGACACTACAACAAGGCAAAAGTCCTTCTCGCCAAGCTGCAGAAGATGATGGATAACTATCCCACAGAGGAAAACAAGAGCCCGACTGTATCAAAATCGCCACAGTTGGCAAGGAACAAGTTAGCTGTCAAAACTGGAGGAGACGGTGGCCAGAAACCCCGACGCCCACAAGTCCCAAGGATTATTGTACCTGGTGAGGTACTAGCTCCGTACGATCTGGAGTATGATGCCTTTACCGACGAGAGCGATGTCAGCTCCGACGAAGATTCGGATACGCCAGCACCGCCTGGAAGAACCCCAGCGACGGTGCCACGGATCAAACTCGTCTCCAATAAAGTCTCAAAGACACCGAGTCGCCTCGCGCGGCCCGTCACTTATTCCACGGCCGCCCTGAGTCAAGCCGCTGCCGATAACAACGCAGCCTTGCTCCACCCGCCACCTGAAAATGCAGTCATAGGCAGCCCCGATGCTCCATGGCTGCAGCTTACTCAGTACGAGCTGGCCAAACTCCGCAAACGTATGAAGAAAAACGCAACATGGACACCCAGCGAGACGATGATCGCCCGAGAGCTAAAACTTCTTGGGCGTGGGCCTGATGCGTACCACGAGGCCAAGAAGAAGGCCGAAGACGAAGGAAAGGCATTTGAGCCGCCAGTTCCCAAGCCCATTGTAAATGATGAGTCTGGAGAGAAGCAACTCCCTGCTGGCGCTATCAGCGCCGACACACTAGCGGCTGAGGAGGTTCCTACCAGTAATCGCGGAATGAAGCTCAACGAGGCAAAGAAACTTAAGAGAGAGGCCCTCGCCAAGCTTGCCGCTGAAGAGGCAGAAGAGTCAGCGAGAAAGATGGCAGAGGCAGCTAAGCTCTTCCTCGGGAACGGCGACGGCAACAACGGGAACCAAAAGGCCCCGCCATCCGAGACGCTCAAAGAAACCCCTAAACCTCCGAGAACTCGGACGACCTCACGATCAACCAAGCGAAAGAGAGAGCCAGAAGTCGAGGAGACAAACAACAACAGCCACGAAGGCAATGACACCCGGCCATCGCGGCCACAGGTCAAGCGTATCAAGACTGAGACCCCCGTTCCACCACCTCAACGCCCTTCTATGAACCATAGCAAGGGTCCAACGCCCGAAGACACACTCTCGACTTCCTTGACAACATCTGCAGAGCATCCTGCCTCGACGCACGCCGAAACTCCGGTTCCTATCCCGGTTCCAAAAGGATCGTCAAGGAACACCAGAGCAGCAAACTCTCCCACACCCAGCCCGTCTAACTCAAACATAGTTCCCACTACGGCTCCGAATAAAGCTCCTCTACATGAGACCCCTGTTCCGCTCCCCATGCCTGATTCACGAAAGTCTGCAACTCCAGTGCTACCTCCGGCGCGAGAGAATACTAAACGGGAAACTCGGGGGGATGCAGCAAAGCGAACGCAGCAGGCTCAGCAACAGCAGCAGCAGCAGCAGCTTGAATACCAGGAACCAGAGGAGCAAGTTGAAACACCGCCGTTTAAGAACACAGTTGAGGACCAAAAGATCCAGGATTCTGAGCGTCAGCCCTCCCAGCTTGCTCCTGAAGCAGCACATAAGCAGTCGTCCTCACGAGCCCAAACTCCCCGACTGACTCCTGGCCCTGAAAGCCTTACTCTCCGCCGACCAAGCTCTCGAGGTAAAGCCGCGAGCCAAGAGCCACCGCCCTCGTTAGCTGCGGATCGACCACGGCGGGCGAGCACCGCTCGCAACACGCCTGCTCCCGAACCTCGGCCACCAAAGCGAACCAAGCGTCCTGCCCCCGGCGTCGTTAGTACCACAAACAGTGGCGGGAATAGCGCTGTAGGTAAGCGAAAGGCAGCGCCTAAGAAGAAGGCTCGCCTAAAGCCGAACAAGGGACCTACAGAGACGGAGATGGTAGAGGTGGACGACGAGGGCAACCCGATCGACCCGGACGAGCCGAGATACTGCGTCTGTAACCGTGTCAGCTTCGGTCGTATGATCGAGTGTGAAAACATTGACGTAAGCAGCTCCTCAACTGCACCATCAGATTCCTCAACACCTCGCAACAAGCAACAACTGACAGGGACGCAGAACAACTGCAAGGGCGAGTGGTTTCACCTCGAGTGTGTTGGGCTCGACAAGATACCTGCGCGGACGACCAAGTGGTACTGTCCCGACTGCCGGGTGTTACTGAACATTGGGGAGAAGGGTGAGGTCAGCGCGCGAGGCGTAAGGATGTAGAACGACTATGCTGCCGACGTGGGAAAGGTTTCAATGGACAGGCTGCAAGTGATGGTGGGGTTGGCGCACATGGGAAGATGATTTTGAGCGTATTGCTTGTTAGAGGAGCATTCATATGGAACTCCTGAGAGAATGATACCCTTATCTATAAGCTCGCAACTCGTATGTCTTGCAACTGGCTACTTGCAATTCTACTTACAAGCAGGTAGGTGGTCCTCTCTCTGCAACCGCCATTGTAGTACTTTGCGACCAAAAATCTCCTTTGTCGGCCGGCATGCCCAAGAGGCCAATAGAAGGTAATTTGTTTAGCAGAAAGTAAGATGCTCAATGGCAAAAATTTCCGCAGCCACCCTGGCAGTCCGACTTTTTGTGCGTGTTGGTGGTCCTGGATTTACAATCAACCAATTAGTTAACCAACAGTCCGAACCGGATCCTCAGGATCAAGTCCTGGACTGGGAAACAGAACGAAATGTCTAAACCAATATTTCGTCGACCAGTCACAGCGTCAAACGAATCACAAGTGAATATCGCGTGTCAGTCGAGAATTCGATCGCTGGGTTATCGGACAATCATGGGTTTGAGACTGTGATTGTTTCTATCATCTTGGGCTGATGAGAACGCAAGACGTCTGCCACGATCGACACCGGATTGCCAGTATGTTTGGAGAAGTTGCTAAGGAGACGCAACAAGTTGGATTGCGGAGAGATCTCCTCAGCCCTGCAAAATAGAGTTCATGCAGGGCCGACCGCCACGATTGATTCCAGAAAGAACCATTTGAGGCGGATACTTTGGTTAGCCCACAGTCGCGGTCCACTTCAGTGGGAAGCAATTGCATCATGCTGGGTCAGTAAGTAGGTACGACTTCGTGTATATACGTACTAGTTTTTATTCAATAAAGAGGAGCTTCCTTGGCCAGCTGGGCTTTCAACATTTTTTCTCTTTCTAAACCTTTTCGTCAACGCAAAGCCGCAGACCAACAGCAAACAACAATGGCGGACAGCACACCGGACAGATACATGCCCAAATACGCGGCCGAGGATGGCTGGGATGACGAGAACCTCCGAAGCTTTGTAACAGACTTTTATCGTCTGTCCGACGATAAGGAGCAGAATCAACGATGGGTCAGCTCGTTCACAGAAGACGCGCGCGTACAAATCGGCGCGGACAAGGCGCAAGGCTCAGAAGGTTAGTGACAAAGTCTGTTGCAAGATCACCAATCGATGAACTGTTGGGATGTTGAGCTGTGTGCTGATAAGCTGGACAACGTATAGAGATCACACAATTCCGCACTCGGATGTGGACTCATGTCAAAGATCGCAAACACACCGTGCTCAAAGTGTTCCCCGGCAAGTTCACTGGGACTGATTCGTCGGAGCGGGAGTGTATGCTGCTCGGAGAGGCGGAATTCTTGACACGGGATGGGCGGACGATGGAGGCCCACTGGTCGGCGCATGCGGTGGTAAAGAAGGTCGAGGGCGAGTGGAAGTTTGCACGGTATCGAGTCTGGTTGCAGACTGAATAGGCGACAGAACCATGCGGTGCGGACTATGAATATGAATAGAGACAGAGACAACTGACGCTTGAAATTCTGAGCCGAAGCCATGCGGGCCTGCGCTTCTGTTGAGGATCCCCAAATTGATGCTGTCCAACCCGGCACGTCATCGCAGTCCCGTGGCATAACTGCGGGGGCCCGAAGCTCGATGCTTGCGAAAGCCGACGAGCACAGCCGTTATCGAATGGCAAGGCCCGGGATCAGCACGCCGGTGGACGGAAAGCTTTCGCCAGGGTGACGAGGAAACACTAGTGGCACGCCCAGGGGCGGCCAGGCCGTCGACAGGCCGTCGACATGTCCATCCTGACTTTTGCTTCAAGGTTCACCGTCCCTTGCTTTCTCACGCTTACAATACAAGCAACCCAAGCTTTCCCCGATCTGCTAACCTAGGCCCATCGCCTGGCCCCTGGTGATGAGAGGCACGGCGGGCAATGTGGATGGCGTAGATGGCAAGGCTCACCTGACCCACGGTCACGGCGTAGAATCATGTGGCTTAGCTGGGCTCGGAGGTTGGAGGGACGGTAAGCAGGTACTGTGATGATGGATGGAGGAAATGATGGCAGATCCATGATGACTACGCCCGTACGACAGACACCTTGGATTGCGCCTGCTCGACAGGCACCGTCATCATCACGATCTACCTCTCGAGCGAGCATACGGATACAACTTGGGCACCTGTTATGCCGGCCTCTGGATGTCTGGGCGCCCCCCCAACAAACGCGCTGCAAGATGGTTCATTTCATCATGCCGGGCCTGGCCACGTTCCGGATTCGTACCCATCCTCCCAGCGCATGGATGATGGAACCCCCGCGCGGCCGGCCCTTGTCCCGAGACTCGGACTGAGAGGAACCTGATCAAGAGTCCAGAACCATGCGCCCTTACCGCCTGCTGCAACCTGTCTTGCCTGGCTGTGTCCAAACCGTCGATCAATGCCGGTACCAAGAAGAAAACGCCCAAACTGTGTAGCCAGAACCAAACTCAAGCAGTTCGGCGTGCCTGGCATGATGAGCCGCGCAGATCCGGCCGCCGCCTTGATATGTACCCGGCCTTGCCTTATCATATCACCTCCCGACGCGGAGGGGCTGAGGTACCGCTGATAGCGACGTCCCTTATCGCTACTATGCGTCTCCACCTCCTCGAACTAAGGCGCCCAATACCCACCGCCCCCCCGCCTACAGCGCATGTGCTGGTCCCCTGCGACTTCAGACACCCCCCGTTGCGTTTCCCTCAATGACCCCGCATCACTCGACGTACTCTGGTGTCCATAGCTCCGGGCTGCCTTACACCAACTCCATCGGGGTGACTCGCAACCTAATACTGTACCTAGATTGGTAGGCATCGAAGCAGATAGACCGACCCAATAACCAATACCCTCTATCCATCCTTTCAATCATCTCTCTTCCTTTCATTTCCATACCTCAGTGCATGACCCCACGATACAAGCATCAAACAAGCGTCTACCGAGTTTCCTTTACTTTCTGCTCTGTCACGATCTCTGGTTCTCATTCTTCTCTCATTTTCCATTCCCATCTTGTATAGACAACGGCGACAAAGCTGGCCTACGCCGCTACCTACCTTACTTAGTAAATACTATCTACCACTGCTAACCCAACATACTCGCGCACCCCGCCGTTCATTTGCAAGCAACCAAAGCGCGGTACTTCCCTGCTGCTAATCGACCCCTCGATCCGTACGAGCCTCTCTCCCACTGGCGTCATTGCCTCGGCCTCGACGCGCGACACAAGGACAAATACTTTGAATCTAAACAAGTGCCGGGCGGTCGCCTTGCCTCTGCTCGAATCGATCCGACGCCCCTTTTGCTTTTTTGGCAACCACGTTCTGCGGAAACGCGAACGCTTTAGGGGCAGGAAACTGCTCCGACGCTTCTCCAAATCAGTTGAATGCCTTGTATGTTGTACCTCGTTTGCTTCCCCCATTTCCGACTACTACTCTACTAGTAGTAGTCCTCTCGCCCACCTGCACAACCGCAACAGGAGAGCTGACCATGACTTCTGCATCAGCCTCCAAGAGGGACAGGAAACATGCCAGAGAAAGTGGCGGCATCGCCGCGGCCGTGACAAAGCAGACAGCTGGGAAGTTCGCGTGAGTCCCCTTCCCTGGCCGCATGACTCTCTTTATCACCCCCGAGTATCGGGCTGACCCGCTGCCCATTGTAGCAACAGCAACAACAGCAACAAGGACAACGGCAAGGACAGCGACAGCGCCAACAACAAAAACAGCGGAGCCAGCAACAAGAGCAAGAGCTCGTCTACTTCTGTCTCTTCCACGCCGCCTGCCGACACCCCCGAAATCAAGCCCTCCTCTGCTCCTGACCATGTCAACCCCGCCGTCTCCCCTATGCTGGCAGCTTTGTCCACGACTCCAGCATCTGCAAGCACTGCCCCGAGCATGAACAACGACTGGCTGAGGAGCGGCATGGCCGGCTCTCCAGGCAACTTGATTAGCATCATGGGTGACTCGCCCCCGACCCAGCCTTCCTCGTACGAAGATCCAGGCCGACTTCACCACGGATGGGCTACTCAGCGACCCTACATGAGCCCCTCCCCTGCGTCCCTGTCTCCGCCCAACCATAGCCGACGACCCTTGAGCTTCCATATGGATACCCATTATCAGTCTCCCGAAACTCCACCGCTGAGTGCTCCTTACCGCCGTGGCTCAGTAACCTCTCCTTTCCCCGGCTCGAGAGCAGGAGGCCAACCGCCGCCTCCACATCAACCCCAGCCACACTTCTTTGGCGTTCCGGACATCGACCTGAACAGCTCCTCGAGGTCGGGCATGAAAGCAGGCGAACGGGGCTATTTCTTTGGGTTTGACACACTTCCCGAGTGTCCTGGCTCTCTCCCTAGTCCGAACAACGTCGTCATCGCGGGTTACGAAGGCGGTCTAGATGTCTATTCTATCGGTAAGAGAGGCCTCGATCCTGTGGCAAGCCTCAAGGGCCTTCGAGGTGGCGTTCACCATGCCAAGATTCTCCCTTGGACCCTGGAGGAGGATGAAGAGGCACTATTTCCCCTGGTGGCAGTGGTGCTTCATGGGCCAGTACTACCGTCGACTGCGGCGGGATTACCGGTCCAAGATGAAGGTACAAGCCCCAGACCTGACGGGACCGCGAGTCCTCGATCGGTATTCACTCATCAAGAAGGCTTCCAGGGGCGACAGCCCATCGACGCCTATCAGACTTCTGTTGAGATCTACTCCCTCAAGACGAACCAGCTTGTCGATGTTTTGCTTCAGGCGCCCAGAGTATCCATCAACCCAGAGATATCCGTCACGAATCCTATTTTCCGGCCTCCTCCACCGAATGGCTCTTTCACAATTCGGGCAGACTCTGGCACACTCGTGGTATGCTCGGGCATCACTGGCGAATGCTGGGTATATCTACAGCTGCTAGAAGGCCAGAATGGCCACACGTTCACGTGTGTCGGCAAGATCTGGACTAGCCTCCAGCAAAGCATCCGTGGCGAGGTGCCAGAGGAGGGCGATAAGATGCGCTCTTCCCCTGCCCTGGCTCGACCAAACCCCCAGGCGCCAGTTTTGGCAGTCAATGGACGATGGATTGCATATTGTCCCTCGTCGCCATCGTCTCAAGTCTCGCTTAGAGCCCACGTACCTCTGCCCATCTTGGGCAAGGCGCCTGGGCTTGCTAGTGTCACGCCGCCGCAGCTCCCGGCAACCTCTGCGTCGGTAGATTTGCCGATATCAGACAGTGTCGTTAACAAGATCATGCGTGAGACGACACAGGAGGTCATCCAGGGCGCCAAGTGGATTGGCCAGCAAGGTTTACAGGCTTGGAACTCGTACTGGAATAAGTCGTCAAGTCCTCAGCTACAGCCGCAACAGGCCCGATCTCCCCCCCAACACTGGGCTGGCACTCGGTCGCCCCCGGTCGATCCCAGCCAGTTTCCTCCCACTCACGGGTCCGCTGGCCAGGCCATAGCCAAGGAGCCCGGGCTAGTGTCAATCATTGATGCCGAGGCGCTCCCTCTATCGACCTCGATACATCCAATAACTACATTTGCAACACCGCTGGGATGCAGTTTTCTTTCCTTCTCCCCTTCATCTCTGTCTCTGTTCACAGCCAGCAGCAAGGGAGATGTGCAAACTGTCTGGGACCTCCTGCGAATCCAACATACCAGGTCGTCGCCCCTTCAAGCAACAATAACGCCAAATACGAGCACAGGGCCCCAAGTTCGCCAGATTGCCCAGTTCTCGCGCATGACTGTGGCACGGATTGTCGATGTTGCTTGGACACAGGCGCAGGGCGAGCGGCTAGCAATGGTGACTGAGCGTGGCACTGTTCATCTTCTAGACATGCCGTCGAGCGCATTCATGTGGCCCGCTCCCCGTCGTCGTAAAGCTGTTCCCGAGAGTGGCACTGCAACACCCGAGCAGTCCAACACGGCTGTCTCGCTAGCAACTGGGGCTTTTGGTGCAGCTTATCAGGTTGCAAAGCCTTTTGTGACGCGGCCCCGACGCGGAAGCGCCAATGTTCCTGGCGCCACTGGCAATACTCTCAAAGATTCAGCAGCTATGGGAGGGCGAGTAATTGCTGCTAGCATCAGCAGCTCGCTCGGGAAGACGGGAACTGCGATCAACCAACTCCGACACACCGGAGAGAACCGAGTCTCGTTGCCATCGGGCTCGATTCTTCCCTCGGCATCCTGTGTGACGTGGATCCGGAACCGAAGGCACCATGGACTCTATGTGGTTGGAGATGGCCTAGTGCGGGCGTTCTCCTGTAGAACTCGCCGGTCCAGCGTACAAGCTGGCAGACGGGTGACACGCGCCAGCAGATACCATGATTACAACATACCGGCCTTGCCAAATGACCTCGTTGCTCCATCTGTGCGGCAGATGCTTGATCTGGGGGCTCAAGAGGAGATCCTTGACCTCTCAGATCGTGAGATGGACGCTGGAAATACGCTGACACTCAATGCGCGACCACGAGTGGCCTCGCCGGACCATAACATGGCATCGTCGATTCCACAGGCTGAGATAGAATCGAGCGCGCCGTACCAGCCTTTCCACACTGATCGGCGAGTGACCTTGTGCGAGTACAACCGGGGCACAGCTGATCAGTTGGAGGTGGTGTCTGCCATCCTTGCAGAGACAAGTCTAGAAGACAACACATCGTCAAAGAAAAAGAAAAAGAAGGGGCAACCCATGGAATCAAGAGCATCTCGCGAGGCGTCTGACACCACAGCTTGGGCTTTTGGGCAGGATATTCCTGCGGTGCGATTGGAGCTTTGCTTACCGTCAGTTGCCGAGGAAGAAGAACTGGGTGGCCCCGATGGCCATCTCGCTCTGCCTCAATCTGTCATGGAGCGCGTGATGCAGTATGGCGACGAGGAGCAGATTGTCGTGACTACAAGAAGACGACGCGGGGTTCAGGGCGGCGGCCCAGGAGAGGACGGTTTCTTCGAAGACGATTGCGAAGTTCTTGATTTCGCGGATCAGAGAGTGTAGCTCTCGTGGGTGACAGGCAAACAAACGCTGCGTAGCACGGAACGTTGATTGCTTGACTACTGTATTTGGATGCATGCGAGGAGTTGTGTTCCAATTGCTTGAACTGTTCTTGTGACACGCAATAAGGTTACTGGCTCATGCTTATCATAGGTGACTGCTAAGCTCTCGTGGGTATGGTCTTTGGAGTTGTCTGATTCCGGTCTGTTGGGCACATTGATAGTACGAGGACAAACACTCTTTAGCAGAGCATGAGTTTAGCAGGTCATTGGCCTCATCAAATAGAAACAGAATAGATACCCTCTCCTCTATTGCTCCCTTTTCCTTGTGCCAACGCCACGACGCGCGGGACGCTCAGCCGCGAGCTCCCGTGGCATGATTAGATGCTGGATCATCCAGGCAGAGCATCGCCCGAGGATGCCACGATGAATAATTACAAGGTATATCTATCGACGGTTTTCTCGTCTAGTTCGTCTTCTTGCCCGCAGCCTTGGCAGCCTTCTTTTTGTTGCTTCGAATCATGACCATGCTGAGGAACGAGCCTACGACGGCGGAACCGAGGAGAATGATGATGACGGGGATACGGATAGCCCAAACGCGAGGAGGGAAGAAGTTCTGGAGCGGGTGGTCGTCATCGACAAAGGGCTAGACACGGGCGACACGTCAGTTCTGGTGTCCAGGTATTGCGCGCGCGGAAGGGGTTCGAGTTTGACGCTTGGAGAAGTGTCGATGAGGGGTACAACTCACCATGAGCAGGGTCCAGATGGTGTAGTAGGTAAAGACGACGGAGGCGGCCACGAGCATGGCGAGGCCGACGATTTTGTCCAACTAAAAAGCGCAGATCGTGTTAGTCAGTCCGTGAACATGCAAGCAAAGGGGTTCAAGAAATGCGCTGGCTAATCCTCTCGACTGTCTGGAGCGCGTAAAGGGGACACCGTGTAAGGCACGGGACGGCATTGAGGAAATACACACCATTGTCGAAGGTGCGCGAGGCGAGCGAGCGTCGTTGAACTGGGGGTTGGAGAATCAAACAAAGAGCTAAAAGGAGTGTCGTTGGAGGTGGTGATGAGGTTGGGAAGAGTGGAAATAGTATGAATCGGCGTGTACCTGGTCCAAGGAGTCCAGCCTGTCCAAAATTTAGAGCGACGCGATTTCAGGAGGTGACGATGGTACTTGGCCTCGAACTGAGTGGGGCGTGCGCCACATCACAGCCACATTTCAACGCTGGTCTCCAGCTTGAGCACTTGTGGCTGGACAGCTTTCCTGGTCCGTGCGCCAACTTTTTTTCCTTGCCTACTTGCCTTAGTAGGTAGGTTTCGTCCTGGTCGCGCCTTCGAGCCTCTCCCAACCCCAGATCCAAGCTTAGCGACGACATCTTCCTCGCCTCGTCGAGTGACTCAAACCGTATCTGGCCCCGTAACATCGTCTTCTCCAGGAGCGGCAGCAGAAGCATCATCACAATCGCTGTGACTGCGACTCATACGACGATGGCGTCCGCCGAGGTCGACATCCCCCGTCGCGACCGCGACCGCGGCGACAAGCGCGATGGCGACTCGTACCGCCCCGCCAGGGCACCACGATCTCCCTCCCCTTCCCGAGCGCGCGAGCCGGCCCCGGTCCGGACGGAGGAGGAGAAGCAGGCGGCGGCCAAGGCCGAGTACGAGAAGCTGCTGACGATGCGATCCGGTGGTACCTACATCCCGCCCGCGAGGTTGCGTGCGCTGCAAGCCCAGATCACGGACAAGACTAGCAAGGAGTACCAGCGCATGGCGTGGGAGGCGCTCAAGAAGAGTATAAACGGTCTGATCAACAAGGTCAATACGGCGAATATCAAGCACATCGTCCCCGAGCTGTTTGGCGAAAACCTCATCCGTGGCCGCGGCCTGTTTTGTCGATCCATCATGAAGGCCCAGGCTGCCAGTTTGCCGTTCACGCCCATCTATGCCGCCATGGCCGCCATCGTCAACACCAAGCTGCCTCAGGTTGGCGAGCTGCTGATCCGTCGCCTGGTTATGCAGTTTCGTAAGGGTTTCAAGCGCAACGACAAGGCTGTCTGCCTCTCATCCACCACCTTCCTTGCTCACCTCATCAACCAGCAAGTCCAGCACGAGATGCTTGCCGGTCATATTCTGCTCCTACTACTGCACAAACCCACCGATGATGGCGTTGAGATAGCGGTTGGTTTCTGCCGTGAGGTTGGGCAGTATCTGGAGGAGATGCAGCCGTCCATCTCCATGGCCGTTTTCGACCAGTTCCGGAATATTCTTCACGAAGCCGATATCGACAAGCGAACGCAATACATGATTGAGGTGTTATTCCAGGTGCGAAAAGACAAGTTCAAGGATAACCCGGCCGTCAAGGAGGAGCTGGATCTAGTTGAAGAGGAGGATCAGATTACCCACCGAGTTGAGTTGGAGGGTGAGCTTGATGTGCAGGACGGGCTCAACATCTTCAAGTTTGATCCAGAATGGGAGGAGCACGAAGAGGCATACAAGAAGCTCAAGGCCGAAATTCTGGGTGAGGGCAGTGACGACGAGGACGATGAAGAAGACGAGTACGACAGCTCGTCCGAGGAGGATGAGGAGGATGAGAAGACCAAGGCCATGGAAATCAAGGACCAGTCCAACGCTGACCTGGTGAACCTGCGGAGGACCATTTACTTGACCATCATGTCGAGCGCGGACCCCGAGGAAGCCGTTCACAAACTCATGAAGATCAACCTCCCTGCGGGTCAGGAACCTGAACTACCCTCCATGATTGTCGAGTGTTGTTCACAAGAAAAGACCTACACCAAGTTCTTCGGAATGATCGGTGAGCGCTTTGCCAAGATCAACCGACTGTGGTGCGACCTATTTGAGCAGGCTTTTGCCAAGTACTACGACACCATTCACCGATACGAGAACAACAAGCTGCGCAATATTGCCATGCTGTTTGGCCATATGTTGGCATCGGATGCTCTGGGCTGGCATTGCCTTTCTGTCATCCACCTCAACGAAGACGAAACCACCTCGAGTAGCCGTATCTTCATCAAAATCCTCTTTCAGTTCGTTTCTGAGGAAATGGGCATGCCCAAGCTCAAGGCACGCATGACCGACGAAACCTTGAGGCCTAGCATGGAAGGCCTATTCCCCAGGGACAATCCTCGCAACATCCGATTCTCTATCAACTACTTCACAAGTATTGGCATGGGTGCTCTCACGGAAGACATGCGTACCTACCTCCAGAACATGCCGAAGCCCGCCCTGCCTGCTCCGGCTGCTGCTGACTCGGACTCTGACTCGGTGTCGAGTTACTCGTCGTACACGGGGTCATCTTACTCTCGATCACGATCACGATCACGATCGCGTACACCGCGCAAAGTTGGCGACCGGGGACGATCGCTCTCCCGGACTCCGGAACGCAAGGGTCGGGGACGCTCTTATAGCTCGTCGCGGTCAAGATCTTACACAAGATCCGTGTCTGCGCGGGGTCGGGGCCGTAGCCAGTCGTACTCTGCCAGCCCTCCCCGACGTGGTGGTCGCCGATATGCCAGCGAGAGCCGCTCCAGATCCCCAGCACCGCGCGGTGGCCGCGGCCGAGCGCGAAGCGATTCATACTCGTCCCGAAGCCGGTCGCCCCGTCCTCAAACACGGCAAGTTCGTGGTCAGAAGGACTCCTTTGAGTCAAGAGGTCGGTCGCCGTCGCCGCCTCCTCGCGATAAGCGAAGCCGCTCGTACGATTCACAGAGTAGATCTCCCTCTCCCGTAAGAAAAGGGGAGAGGCCACACCCTGACAGCCCGCCGCGCCGAGGAGGGCCGCGCGGGAATGCCAGTCCGGAACTCAACCGGCGAAACAGTTCCTCTGTGAGCCGCGGACCACGGCGTAAGCCCAAGCAGCTCAGCCGATCGCCCTCCTATGGCTCACGCTCTCCTCCGCCGAGGAGAGCCAGAACTGGTAGTGCATCACCTCCGCCGGCACGTAACGGGGCGCGTCGAGATTCATACTCGCGATCACCTAGCCCACCGCCGCGACGCGGAGAGAAAAGATCACCCAGCCCTGTGCCGGCAAAGAGGAGACGGTATAGCGACAGCGTGTCGAGGTCACCACCTCCGATGAAGCGTGGACGACGGGGAAGCTGAATTGGACTGAGCCCACCGGGTTGAAGTCGACGGAACGGTATGGATCAAATCTTAATGGAGAACATGTAATTTGATTGGGTTGTTCAGTGGGAGTTGTATCATGAGCGGGTTTCACAAAATTGAAAGCTTCTGAGGCCCAACTTTAGACCGTTGTCATTGTCAGTGATGATTGAACTTTGGCGGTCGACGAAACTCGTCCGTTCGCTTTGTTGCTGCGTGGTAGGCAATGCCTGGACAAGTTTCAGGCTTTGTGACGAGGATGAAAGCATTTACCAAGTAAGACAGGTTCAAGAATTGTGATTCCATCTATAAAACCTGTTGTGCGGACTGTTGTTCTTGAGAGGGTAGTAACTCAGTATCTCAAGTGTCTGTGTCGACATCTCTCATCGTACTTCATTACAAACTATTGCCTCGGATTTTTCATTGCCCTCGACTCCCATCGTCTACAGTTGACCATTTCCCGATTCTCTCTCAGCCATGATGAAAAGGTCTCAAGATGTTGATGTAGAGTCTTCAGCGAGCAACAAAGGCGTTTATCAGGCGCCCAGCATCGCCGTGTCGGCCAGTGCTTGCGTCGTCAAGCTCGGAGGGTCAAAGGCTGCGAAGTCTCCCGGTTGCGTGACAGCCACTGTTGTAGTCAATGCCCTCGCTGTCGCGGCAGGTTTGTCTTCTTGGCTTTCGGTGGGTATCCTATCAGTGTTCTGACAAACTTGTAGGATCTGGCGTCCCTGATGATACAGCTGCAGGAGCTGTCGCCATTGCGTCTCGGTGCTCTACTACGGTAGAGAGGGGGTACTCGAACGTTGATGCAATGAATCGGTTTAATTCTTGACAGTCTGTGAGTCAGGCTTGGCCAGTGGTCTAGTTGGGAAGGGTGGTGTAAGTGGTTTACCAGTCTGGGTGTTGGCGTCTGGTTTGAATGGTCTTGCAATAATCCGTGTTTGAGGGACCAAAGAGCATGCAGGGCATGCCGAGAACATTTCTTTATAAAAACTCCATGTTGGTTTGCTTATCTTGTGGCTTGTAAAGCATGCTCGAAATCATCAACGATGGGGGACTCCGTTCTCTGCTGGCGTGAAACATGCCGTTTCCCGTCTTGACAAGCAGCATTACGGTAACAACCCAGGTAACCGGCATGCGTTTCTACAGCCTAGTGCAATGGTCGAATATGGGTTTGAAAGACTGCAACTCAGTTGTGCAAGTCACGGACTTGCAATCAAAGGCATGCTAAAGGTTGTTGGATATTGAGGGACAAACAACTCAAGATCTGGGAAACCTTTGTTCTTATGTGCTTCCGCTCCTGATAAAATCGTGATATATAGAATTTCGATATTTCCATCTCTCTTATTCGCAACTGTCTCGTCTTGTAGAGCTGGCGAAGGACCTCTATCATCATCATCATCATCATCATCATCATCATCATCATCATCATCATCATCATCATGATTGTGATCGTCTGTGTTGGTATTTGCATTGCAGTCCTTGCGTCCTCCTCGCCGCTCGAAACGACCCCTAGGATTATCGGATCTGTGACAATTATTGCATTTCGCTCATGCAACTTACATCTAAACGACTCACTCCGAGATGTTCGGATACGAGGGAAAGACGACGGAAAAGTCAAGCAAGCAGATATGATGTTGTTGAGCGACTGGCGTTGACAACTCGTGTCAGACCTATGCGGGCAACTACAACAATTCTCAACAGACTAGATAAACTCGAAAGGAAAAGAGACAGAGCCATGGGACTGTGGGTGCTATTCCTGCTACTTTCTGATACACGTGCTTGACGTCCTCATGATAGAGCCTGATCTCGCCTCTTGCTTGGGTCATGCTTACTGACTTTGTTGGCGAATAACACTCTGCCCAGTGTCAAGGCCTGGCCTCTTGGTCGGCCTCCCACATGAACCACCATCTGTGACTTGAACTTTTTCGCCCGTCACATCTACATTTGCATTTTCACTTGTCCTCTGCAATGATCCCAGTCTCCACTGTCAAACATGTCCCAAGGAAACGGCTCGTATTTCTCAGAGGCAAGTATCAGTCCCATCTAGAGTTTTGTCGAGAACCAATGCTGACGCGCAATATCACACCCAGTCAGCCCAAAAGGTAGCTGAATATGCCTCAGAGCGTCCCTACGCTGCCGCAGCTGTAGGTGCCGGCCTCTTTGCCTGCGCCGCTCCGCTACTTGTAGCTTCACCTGCTCTCGCTATGGCGGGATTCGGTGCGAACGGCATCGTCGGAGGTTCGTACCAACGCTGATGCGATGCCATAGCCAATCGCATCTCGCTAATACTATCCCAGGGTCTCTCGCCGCCGGAGTCCAAAGCGGCATCGGCAGTGTCGTTGCCCCTAGCCTGTTCGCAACTCTCCAGAGCGCTGCTATGGGGGGATACGGCGTCGCGGCTGTGTCTGGAGCTGTCCAGGGCGCGGGGGCACTCAGCGCCGCAGGCGGATTTGCAGCTTCCTTTCTTGGAAGAAAGGAAGATGAGGATGAGGAGGAAGAGGCCCTAGATCGTGAGGGCGAGAACGAAGACGATGGTGAGCTGGGAGAACCGGGAAAGCCTCAGTCGAAGGAGAAGAGATGCAAGAATACAGGATGCAGAGACAGAGATGGCAAGGAGATAAAGGGACG
Source organism: Fusarium devonianum (assembly GCA_017140155.1). Classification (NCBI taxonomy): domain Eukaryota; kingdom Fungi; phylum Ascomycota; class Sordariomycetes; order Hypocreales; family Nectriaceae; genus Fusarium; species Fusarium devonianum. The sequence continues at coordinate 50,348 of JADBHU010000016.1, read as the reverse complement.
CTTGTAAAGTTAAGATACTACCCCCAAGTCTCGAGACTGCTTGTACTTCAACTTGATCGTACGGGATATATAATAAGGGGCATCCAACAACCTGGAGATTTATCATCAGAATACATCACTCAGCTCGGCATTTGTTAACGGAATGCTTTCATACGGGCATCTCGCAGCATGCTTCATCAGCCACTCATATACTCGCCCACGTTGAGTTGTTTATGTCTGTTTTCGAGTCTTCCACGCTGGTCAGTGCCGTTGACACTGCCATAAGCCTTAGTGCTTCAGTTGCTACGCGCACGATAAACCGCTAAACTCCAGACCATATTGCAGCCTAATCTTCACTCTCCTCTTTCCTCTTTCCCTTTTCCTCTCTCATCTTCCTCATCACTACACTCTCTCAAACTTGTCATCAACTTTTCACTACCTACCTGTTTCGCGATGACACAACAAGACGACGAACCTGAGGAACATCCTCTGCCTCACCCGAATGAAGAGGAGTTGCAGAAAGACAAACAGTCTGTGTCAACGGAAGAATCGAGCCCAACGGCTACTCTCAAGGTGAGAAGTCCGTCAAATGCAGTGCCTTGAGATCAAGTTCTGATATGAGGTAGGCTGTTGAAGTCCAGAAAAAGGACCAAGCATCCAGTCTCTGCCTCGGTGTGAAGGCCTTGGCTCTGCAGAGTTTGCCTGTCAAGACAGCATCTGAACACGGTGCTGCTGAACCTTCTGCTGAAAGTGGAAGTGCTGTTGAAGCTGGACCTGCTGTTGAAGCTGAAGCTGAACCTGCTGCTCAATCTTCAGCTGAAACTGAAAGTGCTGCTGAAGCGGAAGCGAGCATTCCCATAGCGGGTCTGTGTCTCCCTTCCCTTTCAACTCCTCCTTACCCCTTCAATCAATCATCTCCATAAAGCTGACTTCTGAGAAGACACTGCTCATGCCAACATTCCAAGCGACACCGCCAACAGAGCAAATGCCAACCCTCCCAAAGAGACCTACAATGAGAAAAGAGGTCGCCGGAGACGTACTGAACGCAGTAAATGGAGGCCAGGACTCTGCTACTGGCATCGCAAGAACGGGCACTGCAAGTACGGTAACATGTGCGAACTCGCCCACCGTCCACCTCACTGGACGCTCTCAGCCAACGGTAGCAGCGTGGTTCCTCCCGCAAGTGCTTCAGGCCATGATGACCCCATGGACCAATTCCTCCGCCGGCTATCCAGGCTTTGACTATAAGCGAAACCGCCCCTTCTACGACGAGTTCTATCGCATGGCCGACTACTTTGAATGGGACCAAGACGATCGATACGACGCCAGAAACGATTTCCGCATTGCTCTGGTGCTCGAATTCAACAAGGTCTACGGCACAGACGAGACCAAGTTGGAGACGTGGCAGAATTTCTGCAAGATCCTGGACGTTGCAGAACCGTCGGCGATCAAGGAAGCACGACGCGTGAGTGTGTCTCGAGAATGTCTCTCTCTCCCTCCTGTGGAGCGGCACTAACCAGCCAGTCGCAGCTTGTGCAAGGCGCACACGTCAACACGATAGACATTCTGGAAGGAAGCAAGACAGGACAGACATTTGAACTGTTCCCGTCTCTGGAGGAACTCGGCAGATACACCCAAGAAACCGGAAAATACTTTCCCAACATAGCCGCCTTCGCGGGGCGATTCCAGAGAGAGCTGCTCCGAGAAATCCATAGGGCTTACAAGGGGCACAGGGATCCATACCAGAAGCGAATCGAGCAAGCTCCTAGGGAGTGGTAATGGGGTCAGTTGAAGGGGAACACCTTGTGTTGGCTTTGCAATCATGTGTGGGATATTCGATGCGATGAGACTTGTCAAGCGAAACATGTCTATTATCTTGGTCTGTCAGCTATTTACCTCTTACCCCAAACACCGTCTATATCGTCCCTGTCAATGGGTATCACTCCTCATCCAGCAACAGCCTCGTCCCTCGCCTTGATATCCTCCTGCTTGCCCTTTTCCTCCCTGGCCTTCTCCTCCTTGGCCTTCCCCTTGTCCTTCTTGCTCAGCGTAATGGCCCCCTTCTTCAGCGCCTCGTTGGGCAGCGGTCGAATGATGGGCTGCACCACCCACCACGGCCGCCGACACCGCCGCTGCGTGCCCACGGAGCTCTCCTCCTCGGGGGGATCCTCCTCGCCATCGGCCAGCGGCGCCTCGGCGACGTTTTCGCCGTCTGTACGCTCGTACTCGATGAGGCCCTCGGCGACTTTGCGCTCGACTGCCGAGAGGACGCGCTCGTAGGCTTCCATGTCGCCGCAGCGGCTCTTGGCCAGCATGTCTCGCACGTCGGTGTGCTTGGAGACAAAGTGTCGCAGGAGGTGGAAGAGATGGGGCTGCATGGCTGACATGTTGGGGCCCTGGTCTTGCTTCTTCCCGCTCTCCTTCTTGCGCTTCTTCGAGGCCGGCTCCTCTTCTGATCGTTGACTCTCCTCCATCCAGGCTGTATCGTCGCCGGGCATGAAAAGTGGCCGTCGTTCGGGGGCTTTGGCCCCCACGACATGCTCGTGAAGAATGTTCATGTATCGCCTCATCACGGCGTCCACTCGGTACCCGCCCTTGCCGTCCTTTCCTCTCCAATACTCCCGTCCCTCCTCGCCGACAGGCGGTGGCTTTGAGAATATGGCTGGGTCGCTGAGGTTACCCTCGGCACTCATGACAGCATCAGCACCAGTCGCCTCGAGGCACTCCTTGATGTTGCCCTCCTGGAGAATGTTGCCGTTGGCAAAGATGACCGTCTCTTCCGGCAAGCTTTCCCTAAGAAATCGGATCATCTTCCAGTCCGCCAGGCCCGTCAAATGTCCCTTTTGCTCTCTCCTCCTGCCGTGAACTGTGAGGATCGATGCTCCCGCCTTGAGCACGTTTTGCGCATACGCCAGAGTCTGTTCCTTGGTCTCCAAGATGCGGATCTTGGCTGTGACGGGCACGGGCAGCTCTTTGTGCAGGATATTGATCAGGCGAAAGATGAGATCCTGGTCCTCCTGGAGGAACGCACCGTACTTGCCCTTGCGCGCGATGCCCTGGGGGCACCCGAAATTAATGTCGACGGCGTCGCAGTAGGGTGCAACCTCCTTTGCAGCGGTGAGGAGGGCATCGGGATCATTGGCGCAGAACTGGACGAACAGAGGGCGATCGATGGAGGGGTTGCCGTCGAGCCATGGGGTCTCGTCCCCAGGGCGGACAGGTTGGAAGTGCGCATGACGGTATTTCTCTTCCTGTGAGAACAGTCGGGCGTGCAACATCGGCGTATACGCAAGAAGGCTGGATTGTTCGGTGGGAGAAAGGAATGATCGAGTAAGCATGCGCCAGGCCTAGACAGCGCGGTTAGCATGTGTGGGCATGTCTCGCGATCGCAAAGTGGCCCTGAAAATGCCAGAAGCACATACAAACTCGGACTGGTCTACCATGGGCGCAACAATAAACTTGGGCTTGCCGATGCTCTCGTAGAAAGCCCTGCCATGCAGCTTGGCCGGCCGCTCGCCGTTGGGGGTCTGCTCCTTTTCGGTTGTCATGATGGACATTCGCCGGGCAAAGATGAGAAATGGATGAGTTGATGTAGAAATAGACACAGACCCCGGAGCCTTCCGGAGCCGAGCTCGCCGCAAAAGCCTCTCCAGAGTGTCGATTGACGGGTAGCGCAGAGTGTCGCCGTCGTCGTCGCAGTTGTCGTACCGTGAAGTTATGAGCCAGGCAAGGGGAGAAAAAAGTTTAGGCCCGCCCCTTGGCTTGGCGCCCATCGCGGCCACCCACATTCCGGCCGGTGGGGCCGCAAGGCTACGCTCCAAATGTGGCTGACAACGCGGGGCAGCGTGGGGGGCTCTGCAGCTGCAATTCCCCGCAGCCAAGCGTTCAGCCTTCCCAATAGAAGATACCTTACGGAGTAGTCTCTTCTCAGCCTTGCCCAGGGCAGGACTCAGGCTGGGCCACAGGTATCGGTACATGTACCTATACTTGACAGCCCGAGTAGACGAACGTGGGCCCCCCCGAGCCTCGTCACGCGAGGCCAAGTTCACAACGGCCCAAACGCACTCTTGATCCACCACCTGCTCCCAGCCCCAGCTTTAATTACTCTAGGGCTCGAGACAAACCCCTGGCCGCCCGATGCAGATCAGCATTAAATCTTATCGTGGCTCGTCCATCTCACGGGCAACGCCAGGATGAACAATGTATTCACAAACAAGCACCAGACTTTAGTATACTGTCATTAATTTCCGTCCCTAACACACATTTCTTCGTGCTTATTTACTAGTTCCAACTACAGACATCACGCCAACAATACGTGCAGAAAGCATGTCGTTGGCGAAGTCAAATCAGGGCAGCCTTGGAAGGCTTCACCCCGTTCAGTCCTCTCAACACTTTCAGACAGGTTTGATCCTCCCATGAGGTCTGATCGCATCGATCCATCTTGTTTGGGCCACATTGCATTCTCCCGGGCAGAGACCGGTCTGTCGTGTCTGTAACAAGTGGCGCCCTAGCCTCGAGGCTTCCTGGGCGATCGACTGGCTCTCAGAAACAGCCACACAGCTGCACCTAGCCACGTCACAGCGTAATCTTGCCAGATCCGTTGCTACAAAGCCCCATAAATCGGTTCCCATCACGCTTCGTCTTTCTCTGCCGCAAAATGAAAAAGGAAAAGAGAAGAAACAAGATTAAAGACATGTAGCACTCTTTAGTCTAAATTCAGCATGACATGTAGAGAGTGATTAGAGCAGTGAACGCCGTTGACACCTTACTATGCTGCCCAAACGCCCAAAACGGAGAATATGATTGCAATACAAGATTCGGGTCTCGCGGCCCGTCTTTGGTAAACGAAAGCAAAATACTTTGTGCATCTAACTTCTGTGTCTTGGTCATCGCCATTATCAGAAGAAGTGTGTGTAGATCTTTGAGTTCTCGTGGACTTCCATCTCCTGAATATAACGTTAGCTTATCCAGTCGTTTTGATACAATACGATGCCAAACCTACCATCTTAAAAGTATTCAGTTCCTCCTTGATCTGCTGTGCCAACATGGGGGTCAAGCGGTTGCAGGTCGCAATCTCGCCTCGGCGGTCGTACTCCTGGCTAGGCCAAGTATCGTGAAAGACAAGGCGCGGCGAGAATGTTGCGTTACGCTTAGCCGATCCGTGCGGCGTTCCAGGCGCACTCTTTGTGTCCTGGCGCAGCCTCAGAGCGGTCATGAAATAATCCTCACTGCCAATGGCGATCGAGCCGGTTCGCCGGTGGCCCTGAGACTCATCGTTCGGGGTACTAGGAGCACTCGAGTTGGGCGAGTCATTAACCGCAGGTACAGTGGGGAGATCCAGCCCAGGTGAAGCATCCGCAGGGCGAATGGAAGGGCTTGCAGAACCGGGGCCTAGCGTCAAAGTTAGAGGCGTTCGGATAGGATATGTTCCAAGAGCTACTACATACGCTTCAAAATGCCCTTGCGGACTGCAGCGAGAACCTCCGCGCGTTCCCTTTCACCGCCGACAATACTCTTGCGCGAGGCGGAGTTGTCGGTTCCAGAGCTGCCAAGACGCTCGGCGATCTCAGCACCCAGGTTGGTATCGATGGAGTTGCGTTCCAGATGGGGAAAGGTATCCGTCGGCTTGGGTTGGGGGGTGACGTTGACTCGCTGAGTTTCTGCTTCGACGTTGATCATTGACACAGTGGCATGGCTGCCTTCCGTGACAGGTCCATCAGCGGGCGCAACGCCGACCACTGATTTGGGGCGGAAAAGCCCAACCAGAGACCGGCTGCTCTTCTTCATACCACGACCCATCTTGCGAATCATGATGGAGGCAGAAGATGCCGTGGAAGAGATGGATAGGTTGTCAGTCGATCCGCCAAAGAATCTGCCACCATAGATACTGTGTCCGAGGCCCGCAGCCTCCTGTGCTTCGGCAATGCGGGCTTGCTGAGCATCGTATGCCTCGTCTGAGGTCGGGTCTTTTTGAAGCTTCGATGGTTCTACCTTGTTGGTCTCGGCACTGTCCTCGTCAGGTTCGGCAGCCTTGCGGAAATCAGCCGCGCTTCCGAACGAGAAGGCACGGCGTAGCCTGGAGGTTTTGGTCTTGGACTTGCGTCCTTTCTGGTTGAGAGCGGCAAGCTGCCTTGCCGCCGGTGTTTCAAGGTTGCTCGCGCTTGCCGCGGTATTAGCCGCATTGTGAGAAGGGCTGTCAGTAACTTCGTTGGCCATGGTGGCAGGCCTGGAGAGGGGAGAAGGATTGGTAGTGCGCTTGATGGCATCGGATGATGAGCCTCGAGGTGGGATGTTGACCAACTTCGCGTGATCTTGCTTGGATGTGGTTTCGGGGGATGCCAGGGAAGAGGGGTTTCCAGTGGGGACTGAGACGTTGCGGTTGGCAGACTACAAGACAATCCTTGTTAGCATACGACGCTCCAAGAATCGTCCAATTGGACAATGTGACAAGGATATGAACTCACCGAAGACGGGCGGGATTGGCTGCTGCGGCTCGAATTGACACTTTCAGAACTGCCGTTGCGCGAGTGCGCACCAGAATTGGTCACAACTCGCAAAGTTTGTGATCCGCCGTCAGCCTTGCCTTTGTCATTGGGATTGGATTTTGAAGCATCTGACGAGTTAACACTTCGCATGCTACGCCGCCGCGACCGGTTGGGGTCGTCAAGAGGCGACTGGGGAAGCAATTGCATGTCATCCATAGCCGTGCCAGGCAAGGCATTGTAGAAGCTGTTGGGTCGATTTGGAACCGCAGAGCGCTGAGGATTCGGCCCATTGTAGAGCTGGGCCGCGGTGGGCATTCCATTGTTTCCAGGCAGTACCGTGCTTTGAGATCGGGAGTGTTGGTTTTGTTGCGGGCTCGCCAGCCGCCTGTACCTGTCAGGCGCAGCTTTGTTTGGCGAGTTGGATGAGTAGGACTGCTGACTGGAGCCAGCAAGAAAGGCAGAGTGTGGTCGAGGAGCAGGTACGATATTTCGCTGCGGCGGGATGGCAGAGTCGTCGCGTGCACCCGTCTGACCAACGCCCATGGCATTGTTGTATGCCAAGTTCGTCATCGATGAGCTGAACTGACGACCGCCATAGTTGGCATGGGGATTGTAGGTTCGACCAGGCTGACCTTGCGGCTGCCAGGTCTGACCATGGTTCAGCGTCGGGGTGCTGGTGAATGCATATTGCTGAACAGGGGTTGAGCTCCCACGGTATCCGGCCGAGGTGCCAGCTCCGTATCGGGGGGCTTGGGATGGCGCTCCCACGTACTGATGGCCGTTCTGGCCTTGCCCGGAGGATATCATGCCTGTAGCTGAAGTCGGTCGGGTCTGGAGCATCGTTACCGTTGCAGTTTGCTGAGGATATGTTTGGACCAGTGCAGCCATAGTTCCGCTGGCGTATCTCGTCAAGTCAAGCGACCGTCAACAATAGTATCCACGGCTCGTGCGTTGAATATTGTTGTCGGTCGAAATTCGCGGTAGTCGTGGTTGAAAGGGTTTTGGTAGTTGGTGACACGGTCTATTGTGTAGTGCAAAACAAGACAAGACAAAAGCAACTAGAAACTGAACATCAGCATGTTGTTCGCCAAGTATGGCTATCTTTTAATTGTATCATCAAGCTTGTCTCACAAACAAGGTGGCATGGGATGGTGACAAGGGGAAAGCGACTGGGACTGGGACAGGCTCTTGTCATCAAGACTTGACTCACGTTTTTTTCTGGTTATTTCTGGATAACAAACGAAAGGCGTCAAGAGGTGATGGAATCAGAGGACGCCAGCGACCCGAGACAGAAGCGAGTGACCGTGTTGAAAGAAACAGCCCACTTTTACCGTGGGCAGACTTTCGACTCGGCAACAAGGCGATTGCTGATAGCAGACTCTAGGGGCAAGATCAAGAGTCGTTATTAGACAACTTGAATCTCGGCCTAGTTGTAGCGGAACATGGGGAAATCGTTGATTTCTTGGAGTGATCAGGCGGGACGATGGAGCAATGCGAGGAGGTGAGGTATCACAGTACTCGCTCGCGGAGTGAGGGTTCAAGAGCGGGAGGACAGGCAAGGCACGGTTACCGTCGCCGAAGACGGTCACGGGATTCTGGACACTGCAGAGGCAGGCGATGAAGCAAATGCAGGTGCGTAGATGCTGAAGTGACAAGTCTGTAAGGCAATGCTCACAGGAGGCGACAAATATGGAAAAAGTGAAGATCGAAGGCGTCGAGGAGAGGTTTTTGGGGTTCGGAAGGACGACGATCGAGTTTGGGGGAGAAAGGGGCACGGCAGATTTGTTGCAACCGGGAGCCACGGCGGGTGCAGAGGGGGGCTGAGATGGCCAAGAAGGCGAAGGGTGATGGTGATGGCGATGACGAAGAGAGACGAGTGAGAAAAAGAAAATTAAGAGAAGAACAAGGAGAAACAATGAGACAAGATGGAGATGGTGATAGGAAAGGTGACAGGAGCACGCCAAGCAGTGGTGGTGAGGGTTGAGGAGGAAGAAACGGCTGCTGCTCTTTCTCGAGCAGCAAAAAGTCGACTACACGCCCAGGCGGGAGACTGATCGGAGGGAAGAGTGATACGTACCGGTACCCGGGTCGATGCCTCCCCGGTCATCGTACCCACTCCTTGGAAGGACGATGGGGCCAGTACTCAAACGGATGGTCCTGGGTGGAAAGCACCCTCAGCGAGGCCAAGAATGGCAGTACCAAGTGTCAGTGTGTGCTCGCAGCGCTCCACTCCCCTGACAGATTGGTAAAATTTAGCGGTCTCCGGGAGTGGCACCCCCTATAAGTTGCCGCCTCCTCCAGGCCGTTCAAGACGCCCATTCATCTCAACGCCGCACCCAAATACGCTGGGCTCTATCGTCTGGGTGGGGGCCGCCAACAGGCGCATACGGACGGTTGTCCGATACGCAACCCTTTCGGGGTTTAGGATAACATCGTCGTTGCAATCTACTGTAGCCAGTCCAAACTGTAGCCCCCGATCGGGCCAGGTTTACTTACGGTCAAGATTGAAAAGAGAGCTGCTCGGGTGACATGTCCCGCACACCCAACTCCTCGAGTCGACTCGAAAGGACGGCATCTAATAGGGGGCATTAAATGTAATTTGGACCACGGCAAGATGGCACAAACCCAGTTGCTGCGGGAGTATCAGCCTGGTGGAGCAGGGGATGGTCCTGCGATACGCAGCAGGTAGAAATACTGTAAGCCTGCACGGAGCAAGGGGCAAGGCCGTCGTCACCAAAAATTAAAAGCCGTCCCTCGAAGCCCTTCCACATTCGCACGTGCTCACAGTACCGCAGGACAATCTCACAACTCGCACCCTGCACATCCACACCAAGTCCAAACACGAGGTCCGCTATGGTGCGATCCCAGCGCGTCTCCAGGATTCCCCAAGACGTAGCCCACGACTTCCAGGAGCCTCGGGCGGGTCCTGTTGATGCCACAGGAGCTCTGAAGCCCACCATTGGCCGGGCAGCTTCGCCGTGGCATTGACCCAGCCTGCGCTAGACAAGGGTTTCGATGGATCCTCGGCAAGTAGAGTGACTCCGTCGAGTACTTCTCGCCTCCGGCCTGTTGTACCGCGATGATACGTAAGGGGACCTACGTACCGGAGTAGCAGATCGGCCGTCTTTACTAGTACTGCTTGCTTGTCTGTGCTGGATCTTCTGGCACGGGCGCTGGCTGGCTTTTGGCCGGTGCTTTATTCGCCGCATCGCCCAGCGACCACAGGGACGCTGGAAAGGCTCAAACACTGGTGCTGACCTGTGCACCTCGAGGCCGTTACTGTCCTGGAGTTGATTCCTGGGTTTCCGACTGGTATCTGTTTGCTACCCTCTCCAGCCGGTGGCAGGCAAAACAATATCTTTTCTTGTCGCTTCCCAGCGCCAGAACAGCCCCGTGAAGCGTCAAGTACTTGGGGCCGCTGAGACCAGGGTCACCGACAATTGGCTACACAAAAGTACGTATGTACTGTATCGAGGTACCAAGTATGACATTTGCCTCTAAGCAAGGGATCGGTGGAGCATTCCAAATGCTTCGCAGCTAGGTAGCTGCGAAGCACAGTAGCGTCCTACATATCCTGCTCTATTGAGGGGGATGCCAGAGGCTTAAGAAGAGATCTAGTGGACGCGCCAGCAAATTCCCGTTTATCAGACGTTCCGCCAGAAAGCGGGTGGATGCTTGTCGCAGCTCGTACCAGTCCCGAAGCCGACGATATACGAATGCCTAAGCTTTATTGCTAGCTTCTAGTACCCTGCGCTTGTTTGTGGTCATCGACGTCGGGGGTTTTCATCCAGGTGGAAACTCGCCATCATGATCTAGGCCGAACAGGTCGAGATCGAGTGAGGTCAGACGCGACACAGACTGTCTGTTCTTCCCTGGCGGCACATTTAACAGTCTTCAATATAGTTCAAAATACCAATGCAGAGACATATTAATGACAGTCCAAATAGACTCAGGGAGTCCTGATAATATCTCGGCCACAGCCACAAGTGTTCCTTACAACTGAGCAATCTTGTGAGGGGCTCAAGAATGAGCAGAGAGCAAAGTAATTGAAGAGAGTCATAACTCCGGGGGGCCGTTTGGCATTTGAAGCAAGTACAGAAAGGTGGGCTAGGTCCTATGACATCGAGTTAATCTTGTCCCTTTCTCCTGGGTCTCGAACAGCCTGCCCTCTTTTCTCTGGTTATCCGGTTATCCAGACTCCGACTACGAGCAACGGCATCGTATGAGTAGCATCATATGCTTCTGAAACTGAACTCACTTCGACACTTGTTGATCGAACTGAGTTCGATGTCGGCGGAGAGAAGCGTGCAGCAGTGCGCCTCATTCTACTTGTCGTCCCATGGCCTGCAGTAGTCTTGCTGCGAGGCAATGGCCGCAGGGAGCGTGTACGATACCAACCCTCCAGTGGGCCGGAGCGGAGATGGAGAACGTACGGATACTGTACATTGAATAGGTAAAGTACAAGAAGCGTGGAGGCCCGCCAGACCCTCCAACGAAAGGCGGTTGGGGGCGAACCGGCACGAGAGATATGCACGATGAAATCGAAGAGGACCAGTATTGATAGGTTGTTATTGGGACAAAAGGCGCTACAGGCATGGTGGAGGGCAGCCTTGACACCATCTTCGTCACCTTCACGCCGAGAGACATTCTCGTGGTCTTATTCCTGCGGGCGCCTCGAGTTCCTTGCAAGCTGCACACCAGTGTCTGCGTCGTTCGTCTACGAAGCCCCTGGTTCCTGGTCGATTCTCCACGCCCATTTGATCTCTTTGTTTCGATGTGGCTTGTTCTTGTTCTTTCTATATCCTCAAGAGCCGCAACGATGACAGCAAAGCATCACCCCTTTCTCTCCACTCGGCGCAAGCTGGAATTTTCCATGACACCACCGACTTTGCCATGACCGCCTCCTTTTGAGGAGAGCAGCCTTTGCGCGGATCCAGCGTATTTTTAGACTGGGGCGTCGGGAGGGTCGAGCCAGGGCTTGCCTGCTGGTCATCACCCATCGCAAGTCACAAGAATCTCCACTAGACGGCCCCTTACTCGAACTTGCACATCTTGTGTGCCCACAGTAATGCTTAGCCTGCAAGGGTGTCAGAAAATACTGGAACTTGCAGCAGCCAGAAATGCGTGCAGTCGTGTCCTCAGTTTCTGACACCCTCCAGGGGATCCGTGGTTGGTTGCGTGGCGAGACTGAGGCTCACTAAACCTCTGGTGGTTAGCCGCGAGTGCCGAGTTCGCAGCGGAGCATTACAACAGAATCCGAATAAAGCAACTACGTAGCACGAGTGGCATTTTCTTTCTCGATCTCAATCCTCATGCCGACTTACCCTTTGATAAATGCAGGGTCTTGTCACGGGCACAGTTGAGGTAGGCGGATAAAGGAGGCTTGACTTGTCACGACTGTCAGGTTAGACGTGACTTGGTCAGTACTTGATACGAAGGATGTGTATTTGTAGTCGCATACGGCCACCGATATCATCCTCGTCCAGTTATATATGCCAAAGTAGAGTCGTTGATCGTACTGCTCGACTCATCAGTCATGTCTGGGGTAGGTTAATTGCAGATGCCTGGGTCGAAATGATGCCAGTGCGAGGACGCGCCCCATTGGACCCTCCCAGTATCATGTACTTATGTACCAGAGATGAAACAAAGCTCGAGCTGGGGTGCCAGCCATTTTGCCTGTATATGGCGTGTTTGTGCGGCGGTCATATGGCACGGTAGTAGACACTTGCTTGCACACGGCCGCGGTTGCCATAGGGCTATTAGTTCATCATTGTTGTTGGCGAACAGCGTGCGGCTAGAGATCTCGACTCTGGCTCCTTGGTCACCGATCTGACTTATCCATCAAATGATGTCCCAGGCTTCAACGTCATATGCTGTCTGGTTTAGTCGACCCCTTTATTGGTTTCTTTTGTTTTGGCAGGCCGGGTTATCATGACACAGATTTCAAACCTGGTAGCCGTTTTGCCGCGGATGCTTGATACTGTGGTATTATCAATGCCTTATGCTCCAAGTTAGACGCCTCATAGCCACACAGGTGAGGAAAAGGAAATAGTCTGGTCGGTTGGTGATGGCTTCAATGCCGGCCATCATTCGCCCTGAGAGGTTTACCGTTTAAGAAAGCAGAGACAAGCCCACCGAACAACAGCCGCGTACTTCATCGAAGAGTTCTAAAGAGTGATTGTTATCCATCCAGCCGGCGCTTTGCTCGGCTGCCGCAAAACAGGGTTTGTTGAGCCGCGCCAGCCTTTCTGCTGCCCTCCCACTTGGGTGCTTGTACTGTATGTAGTACACTACTAGTAGCCTACCTACTAGTGTATTGGCGCTTCTCAACTAGGTACTAACCTCCCGCCGTTACCGTCGATCCAGCGACCCTTCAGGGGAGAGATGGGGAACTTGGGGATTACTTATTTTAGCTAGCATGTAGTTTAGGGCAGCGAGGTTTTTATCTCGCTAATAAGAAAGGGTCATGAGGATTGATCCCGAGATAGTCCAGCTGACCAATCAGTCATAATTGCTCTAATATTCATGATATTACAGGGGTGCGAACATCTCGCCTAGGCTCATCTCATTTCATTATGGAGATGAGCAGGAGATCAGACGGCGTGGCGCTGCGAAATGACCTGCGCCCGAGCGCAAGACGAGGCTATTTGCGAAAGAGCTGGGGTTGTTATGATGATTCTTGTTTTGTCCTTGTTTGCCATCACATGTTGCATGCCACTGACTTCAACTCAGTCCCGCCAGCGTAATATATCAATATTCTCACACTACCTCAAGGAAACGACCATGCAGATTCATGTAAGCTTTTGGTGATGAGCATATAGTCTAAGGGAATTCCCAAGCATTCGCCCGTTATTCGCTCGGCCTCCCGCTAGGTATCATGGCGGAGAATGTCCAAGCTCGTGGCAGTTTCATGTTGCCAGACATCAATCTCACTTTACAATGTACAGTATCATGTCGAAGCAGGCCGAGGTTCGACGTAGTACACGTATCCTGCAGCTTCTAAAAGAAGTCTGCGCGCGCCGCACTCAGCCGATGTAACTCAGTTTCGATTGTCTTTGCGTCCTTCACTACCAATACCTGGCTAGGGTGGTGCAAACTTGACCCCAGTTCCCCAGACCTTGCAACCTGCAAGTGCTTGCGACGTCCCCTCATTGGCGTCGCAGCAACCTGTCAGATCCAGGAAGCTCGCGTCTTGCAGAGCCGATCCTACTTCACCAAAGTCAGACAACACAGCGTACGAGAGGGGTCAGGTCACTGAAAGCCGTTCCTCGGCACCGTCCAGCCGCACTCCGATATCCAAGTTACAGTACTCCGTAGAAACCTTTCAAAAGCCCGGTCCGGCGTCCATCGATCCCCGCGTTACTCCCCCGCTCCGCATCGCCCGAGGGGGCAGATACCCTCTTACATTGTGCCGCCCGCTTCGGGAAGTCGAGCCGCCGGCTGGGTTCCTTTGCCCGACCGTTGTCCAAATGAGACCCGGCGGTGAGCAGGGATATCGACCATGGTCGGGGTTCCGCGTAGCACTGGGTGCCAGCTCTGCAGGCATAGAAAAGTCAAATGTGACGAGGTGAAGCCGGCCTGCGGGAACTGCGTCAAGTATGGCGCGGAATGCCCGGGCTTTGATCGCCATCTCAAGTTCGTCAGGGGAAAGCACCATATTCGGCAACGAGGCAAGCGATCAGACAATGGCATCAGAACATCGAGGCCCGGCTCTGCGTCCAGCGAGGCCGACTATGAGAATACCATCGCAACTCTACCGAACAGGCCAGGCCATCTGGCCAATGCCGCCCCCTCCTTGATGCGGGCACTTCAATTGCCGAGAGGACAGGTGCTTTACAACATGATAGTGTCGTCCAGTCTCCTCTCTACCTCGACAGATATCTATAGCATTCTGTCCTGGGTAGGTATCGACCGTCTAGGCAAGCGAGCCGTTCTCGACGGCGCAGTTTGTTCGTTTGCCCTGCACCTATCAGGGAAGCAGAATTCGGACGATGAACTGATTGCGCAGAGCCGGACGATATACGGCACAGCCTTGAACGAGCTGCAGGTCGCCGTGCGACATTCTTCGGAATGGCGAGCGTCTGAAACCCTATGCGCCGCTATACTGCTGTGTTTCTTCGAGGTAGTCCATCTATCCATCCATCTCAGTCCCGAAGCTGATGGCCTTAGCTGTTCGCAGGGACCAGCGCTCCAGATACATGGCTTCAGCACGCCAGAGGTATTGGGACGTTGATGGAGCAGCGTGGGCCAACAGCTCACGCCGAAGGCTGGGATGCAGCCATGCTCCTTTCGTTTCGTGGGATTCTTGTATGTTCCCTCCATGCCTACCTCTTTATAAGTGAGATATGCTGGACTTGCGTTAAGTCTATGTCAACTTGTCAAGTGATGTTGAACATGAAATGAGATCAAGCCCCTGGTTCGTTCATTTTGACGAGAACCAACCACCACCAAAGACTGCGATACGATTATGGTTTCCATGACTTCGTCACCGGCAGGATAGCCCCGCATGAGACGGCGAGATGTGGTATCTCACATACACCTATTGAGTTCCAAGTGGATTCTTGATCCTGATCGCACAGGTCGAGGTGGATCTTAGCGAAGTTTCCATCTCTTGACAACGGCCCCGACAATGCTACACCAGCGGACGCAGACTAACACCGTTTCTCGCTAGATAATGAGTGACATGTTCTACCCTGGGGACGACCAAATCTTCCTTTTGCAGCCGGCGTGGAGGCAAGTCATGTTCGATCGTGGGAGGCACCTCATCCACCCGGCCGAGGTACCGGGACCGATGATCCACGTCGCCGACGGCTTCTTCGACAACCTTGTCCAAGTCACGCCTGTCCTGCGGTTGGGCTACCTTGTCCGGGAGGCTAACAAGGCGGGAATCTTCATTGAACCTGCCCGGGTCTCCGCCCTCGCCCACCTCGCAGCCGTTACTCGCAACAGTTTTGTGCAGTGGTACGACCAGTTCACCGCGCTGCCGATTTCGCAGCCGGTTGAGGCTACGCCCGCTGATCCAGAGAACTCCTTATTTGAGACTGTTCTGTTGCACGCATATCCATCGGCCGGCGCGATGCACATGGGCTACTGGGCGAGCATGCTAATTATGCAGGAGACGCTGGCGCAGTGCGGAGGCCCGGTTGCCAACTCGGAGGCTTCGCAAAGAGGCCTCGTTGAGCGGATACTGCGATCTGTTGAGTCTGTGGGACAGGGCACCATGGGACCGTACCGAGTTGGGTTCTCGGTGCGTATTGCTTACGAGTTTGCTACGGCTTCGGAGCAGAGGTGGATCGGGGAGGTGCTGGATAGATTCTCAACAAGCTATGCTGCTGTTGATAAGAAGTTGTATCCTACACCCAAGAATGGATGAAAGTCGTTGGTAGGCTCGAGAGGTGGTTTGAAACATGGAGTTGACGCGATACTGATACTTGGTTTGATGGTGCATGCCATACGTCGTTTAAGGGGCCGGTTTAAGTTGTGTCATTGACACCTGAGTTCCAGGTAGGCGGTGTTTCTTGCAACGGAGGGGGTTATACATGATATTGTGCCTTTGGCCCGTAGATATGCCATCGAAGAGGCGATCGAAGTTTATGGCGTGTGCCTGCCTTCGTGTTCTATATTCGTTCTTCACCGACTGTCATTGCGCATGCTTTCTCTAGGCTATCAAATATGAGAGTTCCGGTATCTAGGGCATCCTTGCGGAAGACGGGAGAGCCAGCCAAGACTCGTCGTTCACACGTATCAAATATTGTATTACTCGATATATGTATGGCCAATGATGCGCTTATCAAAGGTGAAACTTTGTGAGGTAGATCTTGCCGGGTTTAAGCTGTCTTTGAAGGAAACTCCAGAAGCTGCTAGTTTGTGTGCAACAGAAAGGAGACATGGCGGGCCCCAAGCGGCTTAAGCGTCCGAATTTCCTCGACTTATCTCAACTCTCCAAACGTGTCTAGTAGAGTTCGTATGTTAAGTGTGAAAACATAACGTCGAAGCCACAGTGATCATCAGAAAGAGGCCGCACCTTTTATCCGTGCGCCCCGGAGCGCGACAAACCTCCAATATTAAATAGGGTAGACACTAAAGGAATGAACTGAACTCCTCCTCGTTGTTCTACGGACCAGCTACCGGTATGCCGCACCAGAGGGTGCTAGCAAGTTCTCGCTCAGCCGCCTTTCATCAACACAGATAGCCCAGCTGTCACTTAAATAGACTGCAGTGTATCCGTTCGTTCCTTGGCCCTCGCCCATAAGTCTTCCGCCACTTGTTCATGTGTATCCAAGCACCTCGGTCGTCTCCACAGGTCGTATTGAAAATCGCCTCGGCTACATCAATCTCTCGGATGGAACATTTAGCGCGGAAAAAGACATTGCCGTAACCGCAGATCCAGAACAGAACCGTGCCTTTGACGCCCAGGAAGTTTTGATGCCTGTAGACGCTGTTGCCGTTGCGGCAGAACGTGTAAAGCCCCTGCTTCGCTGTCCAGTGGTCAGCTGGCGCCAAAGCCCTCTGGTTGGGCGTGCAGCCTATGGTGGTTATGGGTAGATTGACGGGTTTTGCGGAGAGCGTATCGTTGATGAATTCGTTGATGATATCCCTCTGTTTGAATGGATTCCCTTCTTCCTTCTCGCGCAAGGATTCATGAATCTTTGCGTGTATCTTCTGATCAAGCTTGTCGTGAAGCTTGTCGTGAAGCTTTTTGTCGTGCATCTCATTGAGCATCTCGTCAAGAATCTCGTCAAACTTTTCGTCGACTGTTCCGTCAAGTTCATTGTCGCGCCTTGTCAACGTTGGGGGCAGCGTGTCTGCGTGGTCGCTATCAATGGTGAAAGTGTACAGTCCATCTTCGAGGTCGTCAGGAGGGAGAAAGATAAACTCCTGGCCCATCACTATGGCCAAAAGCCAGGTGACACAGAAAGATAAGGAGTTCATTTGGTTCTGACGATGACCTGGATGAGACGATGTTGATTTGTCGAGGACACCGGGGATACATCGCGGTCGCAATGCGTGACACATGTGAATACCCAGTATTGTTGTCTGCAGCTGCGATACGAAAGTTAAAATCAGTTACCATCGACCGTGTAGAACGGTGCGTTATAGTGCAACACGACACACTTCCATATTTGGGAATCAATGTCGGCATTGATGAGGAGCTTCCCACCTCGCAACATAGGCGTAATAGTGTTAGACGTTACATAGGGATATTTGAAGAACGTCGGTCGCAGGAACGTCCATCTTGTTTGTTCCTTGCTGATACCGCTAGAATGAGACTGTCGAAGAGTCTTGCGTGGTCACCAGAACCCATTGTTACACATGTCATTGCTGTGCGAGGTAGACTATTCTCTTGGCCGGCATATGGTTACCATGGAATGTTTTCACCTGACCGACTCGGACGTGGCGAGAGTACAAGGCAGATGCAACAAGCTTCGCCATGTTGGTCCGTCACTCAGCTGTGGCTGGGTGAACTCTCCGTCCCTGGCTTGCAGCGGCATCCCTTACACTTTGTTTCGACTTCCGACAAGTGGTACGCAACGAGCCCCATTCATGAGAATCACTTCCAAAGTGAACGAACCTCTCATGCAAGAATCTCCGCGTGACCCCTCACGGACCTTTGCGTTTGGCTTGGCGGAGCTGGTCTGCCGGGGGTTAAAAACGGAGAAAACAGCACCAAGGGCCACTAGGGTGCTCTTGAGGGCGGGACTGGATGGCTTGGCTGGGGCCGTTGCTCGGCCGTTCGGACTCGCCGTTGTGGGGAATAGCGGAGCGCCCTGGCGCCGTAAGCTCGTCAGCCGCCGATCAGCTTTCGGAGCCGATAGTGTTGATCTGCCCCGCTGTTCCACTCCGTATGCTTGAAATGCTGTTGCCTTGGGATTGCTCCAGGGCAGGTGATTGGACCAATGGGCCATGCCGGGGAGATGCTTCTGTGGCTTCTAGAGAACTTCTAGGGCGGCACATCACTCCTCACTAGGCCTTGATCTACAATGCGTCATACCAGATGTAGGCCAAGACCTGCCGGCTGACCGCGTGCATACTCGCGTTGGGTCCCCAGTGGGTGTTGGCGAGTCTTGGGAGCGTCTGAAGATGTCTTGGCTCACCTCACCCCCTTCAGGGAAGGGTTAGGACGGGAATGGGACAGCTCGTCACATTTCAGCCGCAAACACGGAGATATTTAAGGGGGCGCTTCCCCGACTCTTGACATATGGACTTGGATTTTGATCAAACTGTTCTCATACCACAACAGGCATTCCTTGATATCTTTCGATCGCACCAGGAGTGCTAGATTATCCTACTTGAAGGCGAACACACACACTACGATACCCATTGACGATACCAAATACCTTACACTACTGACGACTATATTCAACTCCTCTCGGTCAACAATAACAATCACCGTCGTCGCTACCAAAGGGAGGAAAATTACAGGCATCATGACTTTTGGCCGCACACGCTCCAACTCCTCGCATGAGGACCGAGGTCGGAGCACTGAGCCAGTTCCTATCATGGACAGCAAGGTATGTAAAGCATGGCATAGTTTGGCTAAAATGGGTCTAACAAGCCAGGAACGAACCTACTCGTATTCAAGCGACGTTTCGTTTCCGGAATCATCAGCTTCATCCTCACCCAAGTCCTACTCTTGGTTCAAACCCGCACCGCAGACCAAAAACGTTTACACCACCTGCGGAAGACATACCAACCAGCTCCTATTTGGTGGCCCATCCTTGGCAGAGCTTGCTCGGTCAATGTTTAAGAAGGATTGATCGCATTCTCAGTTTCTGATGACACCCGACTTATGTACCTTAATCTTCACTGTATCTATTTTAACGTCGCCGGCTGGCCTGGGACGGAGTCTTTGTTAGCAAGCGCGGCGTCTTCAGGGTAGGATATTTGTAAACACGGGCATAGACGAGAGCACTGGAAAGACTCTGTTTCGCAAAACGTGCCGGTACGGACGATGCTATTTCATGTAAATAATTATTACTATGAGCCCCTAGATTTATTGGAATTATTCCTCTCGCATTTCTCGGGTTAGTTGGCGATTAAATTTCTGGTCGCGTTCGCCCAGGTTATTTGAGCTTGCGCGTCCGAGGCTTGTGCATGCCGAAACGCCTTCAAATGGGAAATATGTGTCTCTCGAAAGTTATTCCCGAATGCCCAATTGGAGACATCTGATTTGTGGTGTATTCTCTCATCACATCTATCCCGCAAACACTCATATTAAGCCGGTGTGGTGTCCGTTTGACTTTGACGAGCCCCTTGGCTTGATCTTGGCTCACCTCATTCAGATGTGTTAAGCAGGCATGTGATCTGCTGATCGTCGAAGCCTGATGCCTCAAAGCTGGGGCTGCAATATTCGAAGCGGGAAATCTCCGGGATAACCTCTCGACGGCCCCCAGCAACCGGTGGACCTGGCCTGCTGCGACTTGCCCGCCAACATCAGCCCTACGGAAAGCTTGAACCTTGAGCCGCAAGATCGAAATCTGGCGCCGTCATGGGGAAATCTGGGGAGAGCTGGGGTCTTTTGAATTCGAGGCATGATGGCATGTGCAGAAGGGATTAGGAATTGAGAGTGCGCATGAGCCTTTAGACGGTCGCAAAATGGCTCAAAAGCTCATTGTGACGGAATGCAATCAAATAGAAGTAATTCGAGCCCCGATTTGTCGCTTACGAGTTGTGTTGAGTCTTGTTCAGCTTGTCTCTCATTTCACGTTGAATTATCGGAACTTTTAGATCAGGATTGCGCCTTTGCAAATCGTCATGGTTTCTCTGAGAAACTGACCCATTTCTGCCAATGACTGGCCAGTTGCGGGCCAGTTGCTTGAAAAAAAAAGCTCGGACCACCTTGTTTTCTTTCGCGCCAAATGCACGTGAGGCCGCAACCACCCAAACCTCTGACCTCGACGCCTGGCGCTGGTAACCAAGACGCGCAAAACCGCTTCATCGCCCTTGTCCGCTGAATTTACCCGGAATTCACCAACAGCGCCAGACAACGCCCAGTCGCCGGTGAATCGGATGTTTCTTCAGCCCTTCTCAACTAGTTTCCTTTTTCTTTGATGCATTTCCGCCGATCTCGACGCGCGCCGTAAGCCACAAGCTCGAGTGCGACCACGCCGCCCCATGCACATCTTCACTCCAACTCGTGCACTTTACTCTCATGTAAACGGTAAGCCTTGCGCAATCAAACTGTCGATACAAACGCGGCCTTTTGATGAGTACCATGAATCTCGCTGTCCAGGCCTTCGTGGCCGGTTTCTGCAGTCAGTGGTTGACCACTTACTAACCTCCCTGCTTGTTGCTAGACTTGGCAAAGCTCGACTAGATCTATCCGTCGTGCCATCAACCAACTACCCGAATAACCGCACACAAGTGCCCAAGGAACTCGGATTGTACCAACCATGGTCAGCAAACGCAAGAGAACCGTCATCGAAGATTTCGATCCCAATAAATCCGACTCTGACGACGCGAATTTTGATCCTTCTGTAGCTGGACCACCTCGCAAAAGCTCCAGGAAGGGCGGCGGCTCTAGAAGTGGACGGCCGAGTCGCAGACGTGGAAATCGCTATGGAGGATCCGATATTGATGATGACGGAGATGAACTCTCTGATAGCCAGGAGGAAGACTTTCTTGAGGACGACGAAGAAGACGAGGAAGATGAGGAGGGCGCCCCCGTGAATGCCGCCGGCCGCCGCGCCAGAAAGGCTGCCGTCAAGCATCAGAACTACCGAGAAAGTAGCGACGACGATGTTGAGGCTGACACTGGGAACGATTCTGATAAAGTCGAGGATACGAAACCGGATGAGATCACCGACCTCGAGGACATCAAGGAGGACGAAGACGAAATAAAGGGGAAGCCATCACGACCAACTAAGAGCAGGGTCGTGAAGCTCAGAGTGCAGAAGGGTCAACTATCTGCCATGCCGCGCAGGACAACCAGAGCCCACACAGAAGATGCCGAGGACTTTGTCGAACTTTCCAATTCTGGCAGACACGCTGTTCCGTCGCGGGATTCACGGAGTAGGAGCCCTGAATCACTAGCCAGGAGCACACGAGCTTCTCGGGCTCTCAAGGTGCCAAGGAAAGCCCCAGAGACGATCCAAGAAGCAACCCAAGAGAGCGGATCCCGGGACATCAATGATGTAGATCAGCCAGATGAACTCTCCCAAGACCCAGAGGAAGTGGCAAAGACGGAGCAGCACGATCAGGAGATGCAGGACGCGGCTGAAGAGGACGCGCCTGGGGAAGACGCTCCTGTGCAGACGGTGGAGCAGGATGATGATGACGAGGATGATGTGCCCACCACCCGTAGGACTCGAGGCGCCCGTGCCAACGCCTCTGCGCAACCGCAACCAGAAGGAGCCGAGTCCGACGCTGGCGCAAGAAAATCTCGTCGTCTGACCCGGAAGTCGAGCAAAAAGTCTCACGAGGTTAGCAGTGACTTTGATCCCGGGGATGATTCTGAGGATGCGGATGCCTCCGCCGATGAGAAGGCCCGACACGACGATAACGACGACGAAATCGACAGTCCGATTCCACGAGGCCGACGGGCACGGCCCGCCCGAGCTTCCCGCCAAGGTCGCGATTCTGGTGACGAGGAGCCGGAATTCGACCTGGACGAGTTGAACGAGGAAGCTCGCGAACTGCGACAGGACTCTCGCTCGCGTCGGCGCCCAAGAAAGGAGTCGCCAATCGTTTATCAGGAAAACTCTCGCCGTTCCCGCGCTCGCGTCAACTACTACATGCCTCCCCTGACCTCGGTGAATATTGAAGAGGACGAGGTTGAAGACCCTGCACCTGCACCATCGCGAGCGAGACGAGGCCGTGGTGGTGCTAGCCAGGGCTGGGAACGCAATCTCAACACCACCTTCGGTCCCTTTGGAGGAGGCGGCGGCGCTGGCTCCCTCCTCAGCGGGCCCTGGGGCACTGGCGCGGCCGGCGGCGTAGACTCAGACAGCAGCGATGACGAGATGGTACATCGCTCCAGCGTTGCAGGCAACTCGGGAATGACCCCAACGTCCGCCGCGGCTCCTGGCGGTGGTCTGCTCCCTGGCGCTCCTGGCCTCAACCCTGATGGTGTCGGGGCCACTCCTAATGTTGGCAAGATCAAGGATCGCAAAGCTCTTGCTGATGCCGATCCTCTTGGTGTTGACTTGAACGTTGACTTCAGCAAGGTTGGTGGACTTCAGGGTCACATTGACCAGCTGAAGGAGATGGTTCAGCTACCCTTGCTCTACCCCGAACTCTTCACGAGATTCCATGTCACTCCACCGAGAGGTGTGCTATTTCACGGTCCGCCAGGAACCGGTAAGACACTGCTCGCCCGAGCCCTAGCCAATTCGGTGGGCTCTGGGGGCCGGAAGATTTCCTTCTACATGCGCAAAGGCGCTGATGCCCTGAGCAAATGGGTCGGTGAGGCCGAGAAACAGCTCCGTTTACTTTTTGAGGAGGCACGGAGGACTCAACCTAGTATCATCTTTTTCGATGAGATTGACGGTCTAGCACCAGTTAGGTCAAGCAAGCAGGAGCAGATTCATGCTTCCATCGTCTCAACTCTATTGGCTCTCATGGATGGAATGGACGGGCGCGGTCAAGTTATTGTTATCGGTGCCACCAATCGCCCGGACAATATTGACCCAGCCCTCCGCCGCCCAGGGCGTTTCGATCGAGAATTTTACTTCCCTTTGCCAGATATTGAAGGGCGAAAGTCAATCTTGGATATCAACACCGCGGATTGGGGGCTCTCGGAACAGTTCAAAGAGTCTTTGGCCGAGAACACCAAGGGCTATGGTGGTGCTGACTTGCGGGCTCTCTGCACAGAAGCATCTCTCAATGCCATTCAGCGGACGTACCCTCAGATCTACTCCTCAACAGAGAAGTTGGTAGTCGACCCCAAGAAGATCAGCATCCATGCAACAGACTTCATGTTATCCATCAAGAAGCTTATTCCCTCATCTGAACGATCAGCGACATCTGGCGCCAAGCCTCTCCCCAAGTCGATAGAGCCATTGTTACGCAAGCAATTTGCGGATGCCAAACGAGCTCTTGAGCGCCTTCTACCCCGCAAGAAAAAGTTGACGGCGCTGGAGGAGGCCATGTATGAGCAATTTGAGGATGAGGACCATGGCTTTGGCAGAGAGACCATGCATCAGGAGTTTGAGCGCTCTCGCGTATTCCGGCCCCGCTTCATTATCCACGGCCTTGGTGGAATGGGCCAGAGCTATCTCGCGTCTGCTATTCTGCACCATTTCGAGGGTGTCCATGTCCAGAATTTTGACCTCCCAAGCATATTGGCCGATGGAAGGGTAAGTAAACCACCAGCTATGTTATCTATTGTATCTAACACACTCCAGGCTATGGAGCAGGTTGTTGTCGGCTTCTTCACAGAAGTCAGGCGACACAAGCCCAGTGTCATTTTCATCCCTAATATCGATGCTTGGTATGCCGCGCTCCAAGGCACTCTTGCTTTGGTAACCTTCAAGACCATGCTGCGATCTATTGCCCCGACGGATCCAGTTCTCCTCCTAGCCACTGCGGAGGGCGCCAAAGATGATCTTCCCAGCGACCTCTTCCGGGATTTCTTTGGCTTCTCACAGAAGAACCAGATGAGGATTTTGGGCCCCGATACGGTTAGTTGTCTTGACATTCCTGTTGTAATCTTCAATCACTAACTAAATCCTGCAGCTAAATCGGACGGAGTTTTTCGCTTCGACGCTAAGCTACCTCAAGAAGAAGCCGGGCGATTTTCCCGATCCTGAGAATCGTAAGAAGAGAGTCTTGGAAGAGCTTCCGGTAGCCCCCGCCGTTGAGCCCGCTCCTCCGACCAAGGCCGACATGAAGGCGGCCCAGAAGAAGGACCACCAACTTCTCAATACTCTCAAGATCCAGCTGCAACCCATCATGGATCAAATCAACAGGAAGTACAAGAAGTTTAGGCAGCCTGTCATCCCCCCGGCCCAAATCGACTACCTATTCCTCGAGTCCGACCCCAACTACGTTCGGCCAGACCTTGCAGGTGTTCAAGCACGGCCATTCGAGATTGTTAAAGACAAGTATGACAATGATGTTCTGAGAGATACGGCAACTGGCAAGTGCTACTACAACCTCGAGACAACAACGATCGAGGAGCGCCTCTCCAACGGTTTCTACGCCCGGCCAAAAGACTTCCTCTTCGACATTAAGTCTCTCGCGAGGGACGCCAAGAACATCGGAGACAAGGAGCGAACCCTCAAAGCCAATGAGCTTCTCAGTAATGTCGAGGTTGATGTCGCTAGTATCGAGTTTGCAACCTCGCAGCTGGACTGGGAGGGCCTTTATCGTCGTCAAGTTCTGCGCGCCAAGGAGGCTACCGAGAAAGAGCGAAAGAGAAAGGCGATGCAGTCACTCGTGGATCGCGTCCAGTCAGACCTCGGGGGTGGCAACGATAGCGACTCACAGGGCCCTGTCACATTAGGTGAGCCGGTGCCAGGGTCGCGGACGACTGCTAGGTTCCAGGTGAGAAGCCCGCTGTCAAATGGCCATGGCCTTTCAGGGCAGGATTCTCACCCCCTGAGCAACGGTGCCACTCACCCTGCAGGAGAAGATGTTGCAATGAGCGGCATCGACGACGACACGCAACCAATCTCTGAGATGGGACCACCGCCCAAGTCTCAGGAGCAAAATAGCTTGGCGCAGACGGGGATGACCCAGATCTCGCAGAAGTCGGCCGTGACGACCCTCCCACCAGGAGTATCGCCTTCAGCTGTGATCAACGAGGCGTCCACGACCAAAACATCAGACCCTTCCACACACCGGTCGTCGAATTTTAGCACTCAGATGACCAATGGAACACACGGTGACCGGCTTGCCGAGGATGACAACGATGCAGATATTCCAGACACGTTGCTGGTGCCGGGCCAAAATGCCCCTAGCGATGAACCTTGGCTGCATTCTCAAGCGCAAGCTATCGCAGGAGGCAATGCTTTGCCTGGATCGCATTTGTCGGGCAGCCCGACTTCTCAGCGTACCTCAGCAGGCTTCAAGGCTCACAGTGTAGGTGGCATGGCCTCCATTCTGAATGATCAAAACTCGGATGAACTTCATTCTGTCCGCAACTCTGGTTCATCCACCTCTGCGTCGCAGCCGTTTGCGGTCGACAATGAAGTAGATGATCTGCTGCAACATGTGGTAAGCAGGACAGGCGGCTGCACTATCGAGCAGCTGGAGCAGATAAACCGCGAGCTTATGGATGAGATATGGCATACGAGGCACGAATGGAACCGCGTCAGAGCAATTAGTGGCGTTCTGGGGGTGTTTAACGACACCATCGCGGACATGGAGGCCATGCAAGAGTTTGGCCCGCTTAGCCAACACCAAAACCTTGGCGTTTGAAGGAGAGCACTGTGAGGAGATGTGGCACCTTGTAAAGTTGAAAAGCAACGTCAAAGAGTTGGGCGATTGGGTTGTAATCATGTTTGGGAGTTAGGGGGATTTTCGGCCTCTTTGCCAAGGGAGGTATTAGATGTGCCTGTTTTAGAGGACCAAACTACACAAGTCATCTTTTCGTACTATTAGCTACCTGTACAAATGTATTTCCTTACACATGTGGGTATAAAACACATGGCGACCTCCATCAATTTATAGCTTAGCCTTGTCATCCTTGCTACTGTCATAGCGTCTCCCCTGCTCGGCTTGCTCTGTTACCGTCAGGTCGGGGAGTTTCTGGGGCATGATCCTACGGGGGTTTGTGCCCGAGATAAGATTGTATTTGGAGAAGTCTGTCACCCCGGCGTGCTCGCGGAGAAAATCCTCGTCGAGGAGTAGCTCACCGTTGACGACAGATGGCGGAGCTCGGAGGATGGCGAGGATGGCATCGGAGAAGATGGTAGCTTTGCGCAGGTCTCTGGCCTCGTCTGGGTTCTTGCTTGTGAACTGTGCTGTAGCCGCGGATTCAATAGCCTTTCGCGATCACATTAGATCTTGTTTCAGAGCATTGAGTTTACGTTGAAGTAAGAGAGCACATCACATCGTAAGAGAGCACATACCACAGCGGGCCAGATGCTTGTTATCGCCATTTCTGTCTTTCCCTCACCTTCAAAGTCCATAGCAAGCCCTTTTGTCAGCACGCTCATCCCAACCTTTCCCATGGCGTAGGCCGCCTTGCCGCGGAAGAAGCGGCTGTAGATTGGCGGACTGACGACGACAACGCGTCCAGTGGCGGGCAGATGGGGCAGGGCGGCTTGAAGCGTCGCGTACAGTCCCTCTGGATTGACGCGCTGCATGAGTTGGAAGCGCTTCAAGGGGGTTGATGAGACGGGAGCCCAGTATATGGCGCCGGAGTTGTAGACGAGTACGTCTAGACGGCCGTAGGTCTGAGGCTGTGTTAGTGGTCGTAGATTTGATGTGAAGCTTACAGAGGAGGGGTTACAGAGAGGACTTTGGATATGAGAGCATCGATGCTCTCAGGATAGCGGACATCGGCTTGGATTGCTGTTGCGTTGCCACCTGCAGAGATGATTTCGCGGGCCACAGTGGTTATAGTTGATGAGGAAGAGTTGGGGTCTGGAGGGAAGGGCTTGATCTGTTTGGACGGATCGCTGATTGTTTTTGCGGCGACGACAACTTGTGAATATCCCGTCAGCTACTCTCTTCTACGATGCATGAATTTGGGATGTGAGGCCACACCGGCGTAGCCATTACGGGCAAGGTCTACAGCAACTTGACGGCCGATTCCCCGTGATGCGCCGACGACGAGAGCGACGGGATTGTTGGATGCCATGGATGGCGATGTTAGTAGGAGACGATATGTAGATGGAACACGAAAATCTGTGGCTCTTGATTGTGGAGATGCTTTGCGTACGGTTCATCGACAAAGGTCCTTGTTCGTCTTTGATTACTGAATGAAGACGGTGGGAAGTTGATCTCCGGGGCTCCGGGCCGGAGGTGGATACGTAAAATAGCCGAGCCTCGGTTCCCCGCTGCCCCATCCACATGACGGCCGCCTCCGTCTACCCCGGATTTTGATGCGCCCCGTGTCTCTTGCATCTTATCAATCCTGAAAGAAGCAATCCAAAGTGGACAACTTGAACAGTATGGGAGGCCGCATTGATTTCTACCTGGACATTGGTGAGTTTGCTGCTAGAGGCTTGGTTCTGAGCTGGCACTGACAAACGATACCCACCTAGTGTCCTTCTTTAGCTATGTCGGCTATGTCGACTTGCGGAAGAACATGGATAAACTTGCTGCCCATGGCGTTATAGTAGAGTACGTATGGTCATTCCATGATGCCGATTTGCCCTTTACTGAACCTCGATACAGGTTCCATCCCGTCTTCATTGGCGGCATCATCAACCTCTCAGGTATGGGCTAGATCCAGTTCCTGAACTACACATGGAGTCAGCTATCTCACATCATCTCAGGTAACAAACCACCTTGGATGCTGCCAGCCAAGGCAAAGTATCTCAACGCCGACACTCGCCGCGCTGCCGAGCGTCTCTCGGCCCCTTACCAAGGCTCTCTTCCGGACATCCTCGCAATTGCCAGAACCCTTTCTCCGCTCCGCGCGCTTCACTACATCAAAGCCAACTTTCCGGAGCCGACCTTTCTCGCCGCCATCCGCTTCCTCTTTCACAAAATCTGGCTCCCACCTCACGTGAACCTGGCTGAGGATGCCAACCTGGTCGCGGCACTCACTGAAGCGACCGACGAGCTAGACGGCGGGACAGGAAAGAAGCTGTTCACAGAAGAGCAAGTCAAAAAGATAATGGAGGGGCGCGAGGGCATGAAAGAGCGACTTAAGCAGTTGACGGCTGACGCTCTTGAGAAGGGGGCGTTTGGGGCGCCCTGGTTATGGGTGACGGATGGTAATGGGAAGTCGGAGGCTTTCTTTGGGAGTGACAGGTAGGTCTTGTACTATTCATTGAAGATCCAACAATGAGACTGAGGCTAACAAAAATTTCTAGGTTTAATCACATCTACAGGTTTTTGGGCATACCGTTCCAGGATATTGAGATTTTGCCGCCGTCTAAGTTGTAGATAGGAAGTTTGTCGTGCGTGTGCTTGGGTGACAAGAGCAACAAGATAGTAATATTTTACCGAAAAGAATGGAATATGCAAATCAAGCTACAAATGTCACAATTAAAGAAGGAAAAATTTCCCCTGTATCATGACAATACGTTTCGTCGTCGTTGAACTTCACTCACTCTCGTCAGAGTCAATCGTCGAACAAACCCACCCACTCACTCAGCTTCAACTTGAACCTCTGCCAACTCCACCAAAACACCAACACTCACCATCGCCGACACATTCAATCATGCAGCCCCTCGAACTCACTCTGATCGTCGCTGCCACGCGCAACATGGGCATTGGCGCTCATGGAACCATGCCTTGGTCTGGCCTACGCAGAGAGATGAAGTACTTTGCGCGTGTGACGACACGACTCCCTCCGCAGGTATTTCACCCTCTGGTCTCACTCACTCCCCATGGATGAGCCAAATATCTTTGCTGCTCTATAAATCAATAAGAAGAAAGGAAGCTGACTATATCGCAGGCCTCCTCAACGTCCCTCAACGCCGTAATCATGGGCCGCAAAACCTGGGACTCGATCCCCACCAAATTCCGCCCGCTCAAAGACCGCCTCAACATCATCATCTCCCGCTCTGCGCCCGCAACACCACCCTCTGCTAGCGAGCCCTCAGATCCGCGCGCAGAGCCCGTTCGCGTCTCATCCCTCGAGCAGGCGCTGCAATACGCCCGCACCCGCTCCGACGTCGCCCGCGTCTTCGTCATCGGCGGCTCGCAGATCTACGACGCCGCGCTCAGGCTGCCCGAGGCCAAGCGCGTGCTGCTCACGAGCATTGAGCGCGACTTTGAGTGCGACACATTCTTCTCGCTGAACCTGAACGGGGAGGGCTCCGCGGACTGGGAGAGGAGGCCGAAGGAGGAGTTGGAGAGCTGGACGGGGGAGGAGATTGAGGACGGCGGACAGGAGGAGGCAGGAACCAAGTACGAGTTTCAGATGTGGGAAAAGGTCAACTAACGGGCTAGCAAATAGTCGAAAGTGAAGTGAAGAGGCAATTCTATCATGGGAAAAAAGATTCAGAGATAAAATAGAATCAGTGTTGCAGATGAGATGGGATATCATCCATGAATTATACTCGTATATACATCAATCAAGTTGCCATCAAACCCCCACATGCCCGCCTCATCCCATGTCCTACTCATACATATTGACACACCGGCCCGATCTATGTTTTTGTAATCCGTACAGCTGATAATACACGTCTTCAAGTTGCCGAGACCTTGGGCGCCGCCTCTGGTGATACACCCTCCGCCTCCTTCTTTGCCTGCACCGGCTCCCTCGCCGTGGGAGCATCCTCCTGCTGTCCGCCAAGCGGCTTCTCCAGCCTCGTCCAGAACACGTCCACGGGCTTGTCCAGGATGCCAGGTAATTGCGTGGCCAGCATGTTGTCCGAGACAGCCTCAAACTGCAGCAGCGTCGACCGCATCCACCCCACAATGGCAACCAGGGACCTGGGGTCGGTATCCGCGGATCCCTTGAACAGGTTTCGCCAGACCGCGCTCGCCAGCATCGCGTCGCCCTTGATCAGACCCTCGTCGTACGCAAGCAGCAGGCCTCGCCACTGCACAAAGATGTCCTTGAGGTACCGCTGTCGTAGGGCGCTCGAGGTGATGTGGTGGTCGATGTGCATCTTCTTCTCGCACTCGAAGAAGAAGTGGTCGGTGAGCTGGTGCTGCCAGTTGTGGAAGACGTCGCGCTCGAAGCAGCGTATCCGGGCGTTGATGAGGTAGAGGTGAAGCATGGTAACGTGGGACCAGGTGCTAAAGGTCGGAGGGAGTTTGAAGTCTATTGGTACGCTCAGTGGTCAGCGCTCTGGGGGAACCAGCAGCAATAGCTAGTTTAGTATTTTGACTTACTGTTATGCCATACACTATCCGGGTTCAGAGAGTGCCCAATCTCTTCACCGTCCTCCGCAAGCTGCACCTGGTCCTCCTTCCGCTCCGTCTCTGTGATGTGGTAGTCGGCCGCTTTTGACGAGGCCTTGAACAGCTGCTCCGTGGCGCCGAGCACACGGTACGGCTCGGCCATGGCACTTCCGAGGCCCTTGAACAGACTCCTCGAGCTCGTCTTGCTGAAATGTCGAACGGGGACCGACGTGGGCGCCCTCGCGGGAGGGAGAAAGTTCTTCGGGGCAGCGGCTTGCGATGCGCCCGCGCGCATTGCGGCCCGGAGGACGGTCCGGGCCTGGGTTCTACAGGTCTCACAGGCAAGACTCATGGTGTTGAATGCTCTAGGAATGATCGAACGCGCTGGGGACACGCTGGAGTGGAAGATTGGTCAAGTCTTTCACGTCATGACCAGGTGCATGACGCCGTGGATCTCTTTCAATAAAGTAGTTAGAGAAATTGTCTAGTCTGTGACTGGCCCCGGCAGAATATCGGCAACGGAGGACCCTGGGTGCCGATAACACTGTGCGTCACTGTGCTCTCGATGTAACGATATCGATATTCAATATCTAGCCCGTCAAGACCACCTTAACTAATTTTGACATTATTTTACTATACACAGTAGATATACAGCCCTCCTAATCAATTCCATGGCGGTCAATCATTGGAATTTGGAAAAGACCAGGGAACTATTTGTCCCGCCAAATCCGAAGCTGTTGGAGATAGCGACGTCAACGTTCTTCCGCTGCGCTTCCTTGGGCACGAAATTAAAGGCAGCACCGACAGCAGGCTTTTCCAGATTCAGTGTTCCAGGTACGGTTCCCTGTTGTAGTTGTCAGTTATGGGTTGTGAGGCTGCTCCGTTGAGTATCATTACCTCGTGGATAGCCAAGATGGAAAACAGGGCCTCTATGGCCCCAGCAGCACCCAGCAGATGTCCAATTGCGCCTTTGGTGCTGCTCACCGTGACGTCCGCCTCGCATGAACGACCTTCTTCGCCCATCATGAGCCGCCGAATCGCCGAAGTCTCGGCGGCATCGCCAACCTGAGTTGCGGTCGCGTGAGCGTTGATGTAGTCGACTTGTGAAGGCCTGAGGCCTGCGCCTTTAAGGGCCTTCTTCATGGCGAGATAGGCTCCGTGGCCATCCTCTCGCGGCGCCGTCATATGGTGTGCGTCACCGCTACAGCCGTAGCCCTTGATCTCGGCATAGATACGAGCGCCTCGGCTCTTGGCGTGCTCCAGCTCTTCGATAATGCATACTGCGGCGCCTTCGGCGACGACAAACCCGTCGCGATCTGCATCGAATGGGCGGCAACTTGCTTTTGGATTGTTGTTGTATGCTGTTGACAAAGACCTTGCCCTGCCGAAGCCGGCAAACGTCAGAGGATGAATGCAAGATTCGGACCCTCCTGCGATCATGACATCGGCATCTCCCATGGCGATAAATCGCGAAGCGTCCCCGATCGAGTGTGCGCCAGTTGTGCAGGCTGTAGTTGCTGCATGGTTTGGGCCTTGGAACCCGTATCTCATGGCGATGTGACCAGCTGCCATGTTGGTCAAGATTTTGGGAACAAAGAGCGGAGATACCTTTTTGTAGCCCTGCCAGGTGTTAGCTTTAGCTGAGACGCAACAGCAGGTCATCCTACGCCTTGATCGTACGCCAAGCTCGTTTCATAGATGTCGTCAAGATTCCCAATGCCGCTGCCGAGACACACTCCCGCTGCCTCTTTCTCATGCTCACTACAGGACTTTGCGTCCCATCCAGCATCTTTGAGTGCCATGTCGCTAGCTGCGATGGCATACTGCGTGAACTTGGACATGCGCCGTTGCTCAGTTGCGCTGAGCCAGTCGGACGCCCTCCATTGTCCGTCTCCTTCACCGCTGGGCACCAGCCCAGCGACCGTGCTAGTCAGCTCCCGCCATCGCGCTCGAGGCTCCAGGCCGTCGACGCTGACGATTCCAGATTCGCCGGCCAGTAAACGGGTCCAGGTTCGGCGGATGCCAACCCCCAAGGGCGTGATGGCCCCAAGGCCGGTCACGACTACTCGACGCATTATGCTTCCATGCCGAGTGTGTCGAGCTGTGGAAGAGTTAGAAGGGGAACTTTGGCTAGTTCGAAGCGAGGGACATTGAGGCAACTCGTGATGTTGCAAAAGCTAGATGCATTTATATTAAAGCCGACTTGAATATCATTCGAAGAAAGATTTCCTAGTTCGGCTTAGCGCACATCACTGCCGAACGTACCTTATCCTCAAGACAGGTACTTAGGCCATGAACAACTCTTGGTCTTTCGTTCATCAGAACGACCTGTTTTCCGTTTCAATTCTTACTATGGTAATCTCAACCAATCGTGCTTGAGGCTTTGCGCTGGAGACGTACTGTATGCGACTTTGGCTCTAAGGACCCAAAACATAAGTTATGAATGAGACGCCACCAACTCGAACGGGAACACAAAAGTCGGGTCTTCAAAGCAACACGTTTCACCTCGTCTTTTCACATAGAAAAGACTCATCCACGATATAAGATCTCGACAAACACTCATTGCAATTCTTTCGTGGATCAGTTGTCGTACTATATCGGATTTCCCGTCTCGCCTCTCGGCGTACGTGGCTTTGTTCCTTGTCCGCAGTGAGACAGACGCGTTCGCCCCTCAATCCCGCGCTTTCTGAACCCCTTCAACCAGCAAAGCGATCAGATAGTCGCCCGAAACCAACAGAGGCGAATTGAAACACAAAACTTTGGCTGGAAGCTTATTGATACTATAACCGTGTTTTGGCAATCTAGCTGGCCAACAGATGAGCACCTGCATACAACTACAACTACAGTCTTGACCTCGGTGGTCTGGGTACCGAGACTGCCAGAGTCTCCAGATGCACGACAACCAGGAGCCAGGCTCGGTGCTACCAGCTGAAGCTATTGGCCAGACCGTTGCAGGCCCCAGTGGGCGACTGTCAACATCGTTGGACGTGGATAATGGTTCCAGCGAGAACCTGAAGCACCGACTTCACGAGTGGGCTGCGTCTGGAGCACGCAACGACGACGACGATGAGCAAGGATCAGAGCATGAACTTCTTCTGGATCCCAACCTTCCAGAAGAATACGAGACGCGGAGGAAGGACCCTGGTAGACACTCCGATGAAGCAGCCTTGATCAAGGACGGTGAGGATGAAGACGACGACGACGAAGACGAGGAGAACTCTCCGTATCCAGAGGTTCGAGCGGCCGTTAGAAACTACGACGAAGACTTGCCGTGCAACACAGTAAGAGCATGGACAATCGGACTGCTCCTCGTCGTCATGGGCGCCTCGATGAATACCCTCTTCTCCCTTCGCCAACCGTCCATCAGCATCGGAGCCCTGATCGCTCAGATCATCGCATGGCCAATGGGCCACGGCTGGGCGCGGTTCATGCCTGATAAGGAGTTCAACACCTTTGGTATAAGATGGACTCTCAACCCCGGGCCCTTCAACATAAAGGAGCACGCCATCATCGTCGTCATGGCCAGCGTCTCCTTCTCAGTCGCATACGCTACCGACATCATCCTGGCCCAGATGGTCTTTTACAAGCAGAACTTTGGCATCCCGTTTCAGCTCCTCCTTACCATCTCGACGCAATCGCTGGGTTATGGCATTGCCGGCATGCTACGCAAGTTCCTAGGTGAGTGGGACCGCTTCTCTATCATAGCTCTCTGCTTACCGTTGAAGTCTATCCCGCCTCCATGATCTGGCCTGAGAATCTCGTTGGCGTCACTTTGATGAATGCAATGTACGAGAGAAATGACCAGCCCGACGCTTCTATCCTCGGAGGTACAATGCATAGATATCGGTGGTTCACCATCGTGACCGGCTGCGCTTGTGCCTACTATTTCATTCCAGGCTTTCTGGCCCAGTTCCTGAGTATCTTTGCCGTTGCTACCTGGATTGCTCCGCAGAATCCCGTCGTCAACCAGCTCTTCGGCGGCCAGACGGGCCTCTCGATACTCCCAATCACGTTTGACTGGACGCAGATTGCGGGCTACGTAGGCTCGCCGCTTATTCCTCCATGGTAAGTACAAGATCCCCCCCCTTTAAATAATAATATCTGAACAGTACCAGGCACGCTATCGCCAACACCCTCATTGGTGTGGGTGCCTTCTTCATCGTGCTCTCAGCATTCCTTCACTATGGTGGTGTCTGGTACGCTGAATACCTACCCATGAGCGACTCCAGCACATACGACAACACAGGCGCCCCTTACAACACCACGCGGATTCTGACGCCAGACTTTACTCTGGACGAGGAAGGGTACAAGAACTACTCTCCTCTTTTCATCAGGTTTGCCACACTCCGATGACATTGGTCGGACTAGGCTCACGCAGGACAGTACTACTTTTGCCATGTCCTACGGGCTATCTTTCGCCGCCATCTCGTCGCTTGTCGTCTACACCTATCTACACAATGGAAAGCAGATTTGGCAACAGTATAGGAACAGCACCAACGAGAAGCCCGATATCCACATGAAACTTATGAGGAAGTATAAAGAGGCTCCCACGTGGTGGTACATGTCGCTCTTCTGCGTGGTGAGTTCCCAAAGACGTGAGGGCACCCCAGCTCAAGTAACTGACATGGAGCCAGATGTTGGTGATAGGGTTCTACACCGTGCTCGGGTATCCTACAAATCTCAGCTGGTGGGCTTTCTTGCTCGCCATTGCTATATCCTTTGGCTTTGCTCTCCCAATCGGCATCATCCAAGCTATCACAAATACCCAAATTGGCCTCAACGTCTTGACGGAGTTTATCTACGGCTATATTCAGCCAGGCCGTCCCCTGGCGCTCATGATGTACGTGCTGGGCACTCTGAGGTATTTCAGAAACACGCTAACTTGTCCGCGCAGCTTCAAAACGTTTGGATACATCACAATGTAGGAACTCGTTGCCCTGTCAGCTATGGAAAGGTGCTAACGGTAGCGCAGGGCACAAGCTCTGAGCTTCGTCTCGGACCTCAAATTTGGGCACTACATGAAGATCCCTCCTCGAACAATGTTTCTGTCTCAAGTAGTCGCGACGACACTCTCGTGCTTCATCCAGATCGTCGTCCTGAACCTGGCCCTCAACAGTATCGAGGATGTCTGCGAACCGCATCAGGTCGATCACTTTACGTGTCCCGGTGGCCGGGTATTCTTCTCCGGTAAGCTGCTTATAGCAATCATAGCCATCCTGTGTGCCTCAGACTGAATTATGATTAGCGTCGATCATCTGGGGACTTCTGGGGCCTGCGCGCATGTTCTCTCCCGGCCAAGTATACTCCGGTCTCTTTGCCTTCTTTGTCGTCGGCGCCATCACCCCCATCGTCATCTACCTCTTGGCGAAGCGTTGGCCCAAGTCCCCGGTCCGCTACCTCATGGCGCCGCTCATCTTTGGGGGCGCCGGGTCAATCCCCCCCGCGACGCCACTCAACTATCTGTCTTGGGGCATCGTCGGCTTCATCTTCCAGTTCTGGATCAAGAAGCGCCACTTCAGGTGGTGGAGCAGGCTCAACTTTTTGACCTCTTCCGCCCTGGACCTCGGACTCGCGCTTGCGACATTGATCGTCTTCTTTGCGTTCACGCTGCACGGCATAGAGCCGCCCAACTGGTGGGGAAACAGCATCGTCTCAACGACAATGGATGTCCAAGGGACTGCGGTGCAGATTCGTTTGCCCCAGGGGGAGCGCTTCGGACCTGAGGCTTGGTAGGGCCAGATGTGATAAAAGGGAGTCTCTGTATAGTATTCTTGGGCGGCCAAGACGGGCACTGCGCCTGCTGATCTGTTTGCAAACAACGCATTCCAATTCTAACAATTCTAAATGCCACTCGCAATTTGTGAGATGAGACAACTCGTCTCTTTCAAAACGCCGATCCAAGCGGACGAGTGAACAACCGCGCTCGCTCTCTGCTGGTAGTTGAGACGTGGCTTATGCCACACCGTGACAATACACTTGAGCATGCCGACCGTCGCATTCAACATAACACACACTCTAGTGGGCTTTTATTTTCTGTCGATCTTACCCCCGCATGTATGTTCTTTTGGGCCAGACGTATGTTGTCCTGCGTTGAGGGATCGGTTGCGCGAATAAGGAATTAGGAGGTGTTATTCAAATGCTGCGATCAGAACAAACATGCAGCTTGCCCTCACGCGATACGACCACGGCATGCGCATCTTGTATTGGCGGCCGAATAGCGGACTTGCCATTGATCAAGTAGCTTTTGAAGAATGTGAGTTGTTACACAAACATCTCAAAGATTCTGCGTCTCGGTTTAGGTCTTGCAGCCATTCCTGCAAAGCGTGAAATGGGAAACTGCCGACACATGAATCTCAAACGCAAACGCCGTTGGCTGTTCTCTCTCACCGG
The DNA here is from genome assembly GCA_017140155.1 of Fusarium devonianum. Classification (NCBI taxonomy): domain Eukaryota; kingdom Fungi; phylum Ascomycota; class Sordariomycetes; order Hypocreales; family Nectriaceae; genus Fusarium; species Fusarium devonianum. Next base: position 13,578 of record JADBHU010000016.1, on the reverse strand, counting down.
TTTTTTAACTCCTGCTTTTTGTTGTTCTCTCTTTTCTCTTGGCATGGCGGAATTACGCGCCGCGATCTAAGATATGCACGGAATCGACGGCGCACAACGGATTATGACGGTTCAACTACAAATCCAATGTCAGCCATTACTGCAGTAATGTGACTCTGCGCAGTTCATCCTGGGAATGCAAAGTGAATAGTTCAAGAATAAAAGCTAGTGTTTTATAGACATCTCTCGATAGACCCAAGCGATGGTGTTTCCGTAATGGACACTCTAGATTTCCTATGTGTAGCCCACTACTCGTTTCGCCTTCACTGAGCTTGATAGATAGGAAATTGACGCTTAGTGTCCGGGTTTTGCTCAGTCGTACTTGAGTTCGCATGATGAATATCCGGGAGGAAAACCGAGGCCAGCTTCTTGATCGGCAGAACATGATTGTTCCGGATCGCCTTTCGAAGCCTGGGAGGTATAAGTGTTGCTGTTCGTAGCTGAAGTCACCGGCCTCTCCCCTGAAGAATCTAGAGAACCGCTACTTCTATAGTGCAGGTTGCAGGGACTCTTGGCCGCCATAGAGCCACGGCGACTACCATTGGGTGCAGGCAATCCATCGTGTGTTAGTATGTGAGAGAGTGGGTAGCCCTGGATAGTAGTCTGGGCAGATCTCAGGGGTAGCTCAGCAAGATGAGGTGACACTGGATCTTGACTCGAAGCGGATACCTGAACCTCTCGGCCAACCACCTGTAGAAACAATTCCAGGACACCCGACAGCTGTTGAGCTTGAATATTGAATTGGGCCCATTGTCTCATGATTGCCATAGCCTCATGCACCATTGACAATGTCCCCGGGATGTAATGCATGCGAGAATACATATTGCAAGAAACAATGACGATTGCGTCAACGAGCGAGTAACTTTAAGGCTGTCTGTGAGCAAAAGAAGAGGATTAAATTGACAATAGAGCGTTACTCACAAAGCTAGTGAATTGAAACGAGGGAAATGGCTTGACGCGAAAGCCAGATTGGCCAACCGCATGATCCGCAATGAATGAACAACGCATCGTTGAGATAAAATGTGCATCTGAGAATGCGGCCGAATCGCAGCCCGGACTCGCCCGGACTCATCTCTTTTACTCTTCGTAAAATGCCATAGGAAGAAGGCTCGACAGAGAAGAACGTTCGCGTAAGAGCCAAGAATTTGAACATGAAAGATGCCCATCACTTCAGTTGCACTCGCCGAATCTCTCGAGAGATTGCCAGTCTGTAAGGCTGGGTGAACCGTCACAGCCCAGCGGTCGAGATCTTCCACCATCGAGCACGCCAATCCGATAGAGATCCTGCGTATTGAATAGATCTCGTTTAGAATATGCCCAATGACCCTGCATGCGTTGACGCCTGCATCAAGTGCGCAGGCGTCAATATCTTGATCTGAGGGATAGCTACCGACACTGGGTACCAAGCTTGGGATGATGAGCGAGTCCTCAGCGCAGTCCTGGTCGGTGATTGCAGATGGAAGTCCAAGTGATGCAGCAAGAAACTTGTCAAGGACGAATAAACTTCTCCAGACATTGCGCCTTGATACTGCCATGTGCTCCAAGACACAGTCTGTCTGCTGCCCTCTATGAACTCCCAGCGCATAAGCTGACCGAATGGCCATCCCTGGAGCAACATGAGTGCGGGTTCAAGTACGAGAAACACATTGTACTAACCACTATAGATATAAGCAGCTTTGCGTTTTGACACGGTAAACATGAAAAATGACATGAGAGTCAAAGCTTGAACAGACCAGAAACCACCATCTGCAAGTTCAGGGTCACCCACTGATTTTGCGACTATGAACAACATTTCTCCCAGATCGTCGTGTTGCGATCGTAGACCATTAAGAATGCCACGTTCTTGCTCAGTTTGGGGAGCCGGACCAGCGGCAAATCCAATGGCCAACACTAGGCAAAGCAGACATCGATTTGAAGGGTGAACGAGATTGGGCGTAGAGTATGCCTCGTGTAGAATCTCGTAGACTAACCTGGGCTCCAAAACGAGAAGCAGACCACGAGTCTATGGCTGTTAGAGGTGTGAATATGCTTGTAGTGTACCGAAACAACGACCTACATTGACAAAGTACGAATTAACCAGGATTCTGGCGGCTTCTAAATCCGGCAACAGCAGTGGGTACTGGGGTAAGGAAGAGATAGCAAAGGATGGCTCTGATGATCTGAAACGATTCGGATCGACGGTGAATGGGGATATTCCAGACATGGCCCCGATAACGTTCCTTACCACTGTAAGGAACGAGAAGGTTGAGGAGTAACCAGCATATGCTGAACAGCGTCGTCAGAAAATGCGAAGGTGCGTTGGATCGAGAAGCACTTACAGGGCCGGCCCGCCTGGTCAACCCCCATCCATAGCTCCTCATGCAAGCTGATTTCTCCATGTTCTGAGCGGTCCATAATGCAAGAAGTTTCATCGGAAGGATGCGTGGATGTGCCTTCATTCTGGAGGCCGTCGTCTGTTTCCCATGAACCAACTGGGAAAATATCGAGACGCTCAGGTGATTGATGAACATGGAGGAGCTCCCTTGGATTTGAGGCCGCCGTCACTGGGTTATTGGATCTTGAGGCCGTATTGTGTTCGTAGTGGCATACCGCGTGTCGCTTAAGACAGGCGATGCAGGGGTTCGTGCCGTTGCACTAAAGTAAGACGATTAGCAATTCAAGTGCTATTTACCAGTTAAGAATACAGAGTAGGGGGGTTGTAGATGCGTTAGGTCTCTAAACAGGATGGAATCATTTTGTCGAGCCATAGGTGAACAATTTCCCGTATCAGGCCACGGAGGTGATATACTGCTACTCTCCACTCCCAAAGATAACTAGACGTCCAGTCAGGTCGTGATTGTCTTGTCTCTGTAAGGTCAGCGAGAACCTTCAAAGAGGCTCAAGCACTCAGGCCATGCCAGTAGTCGGCACCGATGTGAGTGTGGTGACGATGAAGAACCAGATGACGAACCATGGTCAATGGCTGGAATCCAAAAGGGGCCATTGTTAGGAATTGAACGTCCTCCTCTTACCTTTTGTTTCCGTCTCTTGCATGGCTCACAGGCTTGAGCCGTCCTTTGACGCTTGTCATCTGACACCTTAGGCCGTGTCATCGCATGTATATGTGTAGTACAGTTGCAGAGTAATAGAGAGTGTGATCCGAACGCTGGCTGTGCAACACCGTCAACAACCCTTTCGACTGCAAGAGTCGAGACCAACCGGTGGGAGTTGGTCAATGAAGAGGAAACAGGCACCCGGAGGATCGGGAATGGCGATAAAGCGATAGAGTAATCGACTTGAGCATTGAAATAGCTGGGTGAGGGAGGATTAGATCTTTCTACCCCTCCACGGCCCGACCAGTACAAGACACATTACCTTAGCCACCTAGAAGCCAGTCCAGCAGATTAGCAGTACGGAAATGACTGCAGGATTCTACGCGAGGTGAGGAAAACAGCAACAGTAGCAAAGATCGATGAAGCTGCCCGTGGCGTTCACTAGGCTTGCTGAGGCGCAGAAGAGGTCTCACAGGAAGCAGAAAGTTGCTTCCGCGCCTCCCTTGCGTAGACGCGCGTAGACATCTATCATTGGCTTCAGAGTAATGAGGGCCAGAGCTGCGTCGAGCGGCGTGTGCTGTATCTGCATATCAAAGAGCCGAGAGTGAGCACATCGACGATCCCCCGGAATGCTAAGATTCAGATTGGGATGGTACTGGAAGGGGCATATGCCCCTGGGGTTTGTTGAAGTGGGGTTCATTCACCTTCTCATCGTTGAATAACGGTTTGTTAACCGTGTGGGGGGCCAAAAAAGAAAGAAAGAAGGTGCATCCTGGACAGTCCTCAGACAGAAAGAAACTTCCCAGGCAATGGCAGTACTGACGGGATTGATGCCTTAGAAACGCTTCTTATGTACAAATACAAACTTAACAACTTCAACAACACCAAACAGGCTCTGGATGGTTAGCATTCCCCTCAAACAATACGAGTGCCAAAAGCTCTAATCTATGATCCTTTCCGTGACATCTCTCACGATCAGCCTCCCCTTCTCCTAAATGTCTCTGCCTAGATCCTGAATCCACAGATACCGCCACCGACATCGATAAAGGGCCAACAATAGCCAATCATCTCCGTAGACGAGAGAGTTGACTTACCTTCTGCATATTCCTCCATCTATTGATGGCGACTAGAGCGACGCCCCATCATCTGCTAAAGCGTGTTGCGAGTGAGTGCATATTGTCCGTCGACCCGGTCGCTGGATTCGTTGTTGGGGCAAGGACGTTTCCGAGACATCCACTTCTGTTGTGAGACGCTACCTATTGTCCTTGTTGGCTGTGAATTCAGCCCTGTTTTACCTGCGCAATGCAATCCTGCCTGCATCTCCCCAATCGCACCAAAGGCTTTGCCAGGTACAAGGGTACATGGTAGTCGGCGAAGTACGCTCCTTTTCGAAAACTCTGTTTCGCTGTTTTTGCATAGATTCTCTTATTGCTGTCAACTTTGGCGTAAACGGAGACTGCGTTTGCCTGTCTATCTCCTTGCATTACACACTCGGCCTTCAAAGACTGCTTCCTTACCGGCTAAACTAGCTTATTTGTGAGGGAGAGTGTGGATGTTTGGCAAGTTTCTTCAAGTATAAGAAACATGACGCGCGGTTGGAACCCAGACACATCAAATAGGTAGAAACCACCAGTACTAGTATGTAACAAGGATGTATTCAAGCAACCAGAAAGTCAAGGGTATATAAATGACTTGCTTTATACGAGTGTATGACAGCTCCGGGGCTCTCAGACTTGCTTCACGTGGTTCATCCCCTATTCAGAGAAACCACGGCTTTCTGCAGCTGACTAGCTCAATCCTCTCTTTTGGAGACAACAGTTCCATGACATATCAGTCATCCCATTCTGAGATTGTCAGTGCTTCAAAATGGCCCCAGTTTCAAACTTCTCTCCCGGCCCGGTGTTACCAAGTCGATCAAGTATGTGGTATCCAAGTCACCTGTAGCTCCTGCAGCCCATTCATACCCGACAGCCATACACAACGCCTCGACATCAACTCAAGGCCACCACTTCGCTGAGCGTATCATGGAGCATCCTGGCTCGTACGTCCTTCTTACTCACTATACAGATAAGCAGCCCTGTAGTTGCGATTAGAGCTTCAAACTGAAGGGGTCATCGGTGAGAAAGCTAAACATAGAAGCCAATATAGAAGAGTCACACTGTCCCTAACACCCCTTTCGTACAGTGAGAAGAGGGGAATTGTCCGGCTTGCTAGTCAGTCTGACTATCATGCATAGTTTACAACCATCAAGACTCTATTCACAGATAGCTCAGTCGCCTCTAGCTGCCTCCTGCCCTTGAAAAGCATCCTCGTACCATGTCAGGTTGTCTCGTTGAACCCGATAGCCCGATACATAACCCATGATAAACCCCTCCATTGCATAGTGTCATGTTTTCATCTGAGCTAAAGTAAAATAGACAAGAGCACTAGTCTAGTTGCAATCAAAGACCGGAGACACTTGCCCGGCTATCAGAGCCAGCAGTGTTGAAGAGGTCCGCAGTGGCACAGCGCGCCTTTGATGGCCGAATATGGATAACCATTTTCCAACAAAGGTTTACCGAAAGAAACTATTATGTTCGTTAACGCTGGGAGGATATCAAACTGTCGGTACCTGGACAAGGTCACGGAGCATCGTGATTTCTTTACATGTACCGCAGTTGTTCGTCTTTCATACCTTCCCCAAATTGCAAAGCGGGCGAGGCTTTACCTCTCTATCCTAGTCGCTATCATGAGTATGCCCGAAAGTCCAAAGGCCGTCTCACACTGATAAGGCGGAGCGGGCTGTTGTGCACTAGTGTAGAATTTGTTTCGCCCGGTGGCCCCAAGAGCATGAGTTTGCGAGGTGAACAGATGTTAAGGGAAGTGGATGGTCATCCAAAAGGCGCCCTTGCGCAATTACTGAAATTGTCTATAACGAAAACGATATATTACAGGGAATCATCTCATAAGCTCACAACACCAGGCGTCCGGGCTCCTCCTCCAGAATCACCTTGCAGCGCTCAAGGAAAATCTGAGCCCTCTTCTCCTCAGACTTGGGGACGACCAGGGTGAACAAGTTGGGACCGCTAGACATGCCGGGAACAGTGCGTATGCCGGTGGGCTTGGCGGGCGACTTCTTGTTTGGGGAGGCGAGAATGTCGATGATGTCGGACTGCTTGCGAACGGCGGGTTGAGGGGCAAGCAGAGATGCGGGAGTGATGGCGGAGATCTGGGGGAGGTAGACGCCGCGGGAGCCCTTGGCGGCCTTGACCTTATCGAGGCCGAGGACCTGATCGAAGAGCTCGTTGGTGGTAGGAGCGCGCTTGGAAGCAGGGAGGTCGTCGTTGGCGACCTCGGCGGCGCGGCCGATGAAGGTGGAGATGGGCAAGAAGACGCCGAGCGTGTCCTGAATCCTGTTCTGGACCTCAATAACCTTGGCCAGAGAAACGGGGATGGAGACCTCGAGGTCCTCCACCACAGGGGCCTCGGATTCTGGAGTAAGCTCCTTGGGAGGCTCCTTGGTCGGGGGAGCAGACTTCTCGACAACCTTGATGTTGCTCAAATCAAGGTGTGCCAACGAGTTAAAGTTAGACTCGTTGGCCGCGGGCGTCTCCGGGTTGATGGCCCCGAGGTAGGCAAGCACATCACCCTTGAGCAACCGGCCGTGGGGACCGGTGCCCTTGATCTTGCTAACATCCTCCTGGCTGATACCCTTCTCCTTGATGAGGTGACCGACCGAGGGCAGGAGAGGGTACTTGTGCTCGTAGGTGTCGTTGCCGGTGGGCTTGGGCGCGCTCGTCTTCTCGGCGGGTTTCGAAGAGTTGGGGGCGGTGGCATCGGAGCCCTGCTTGGGGGCCTCCTTGAGCTCCTGCTTGGGCTGCTCGTCGGCGGGGATCTCGAGTGAGCTGATGTCGTCCTCAGCCTCAGCGATGACAGCGATCCGCGAGCCGACCGGCACGGCCTTGCTGCCATCCGAAGTCATGATCTTGACCATAATGCCGTCGTCCTGGGCCTCGACGTCCATGGTGGCCTTGTCGGTCTCGATCTCGAGCAGCACATCGCCAGCGCTGAAGGACTCGCCCTCCTTAACCTTCCAGGTAGCGATGTTGCCCTCGGTCATGGTCGGCGAGAGGGCCGGCATCGTGAAGTTCTGAGCAGCGAGGCATCGCGTCGAGGTGGTGAAGCCTGCGTGTCAAGCAAAGAACGGCGAGTGTTAGTCGGTGCGCGACAAAAGGGTCCGAGGGGGGCAGAAACAGCAGACGTACTACGAGCGATCGCGGACCTGGGGGCGACGGCACGGGCAGATGCCCTGCATACTGCCGCAAGAGAAGCCATTGCACGGCTCAATTGAGAGGGAAGTTGGCGAGGCAAAGGCGAGTGCGGGAGGGATTTGGGGCACGTAGGAGCGGCCTCGAGGGTATTTGGAGGGATGGGTTTCTCAGGCTGAAGCTGTTGGGATGGCGGCGCTCGGGGTGGGTATGCACGGGCAGGACGTTTTTTTTTGGCGGGAAGCCCAGGAACGGAGACGGACAGAAATGTAGCGTCCCTACTGGGCACCCTGTCTTTTAAGTTTGATAGCTTTCTGAGCAATTAATCACCCTCTGCTGTAAGTAGTTGCTTCTGAATCAGAGAATCAAATAGCTTGGAATTATCATTTTCCTCAAAATCTCGTTCCTTTTCCCCTGTAACAGCTGGTGAGTCCTCTTCAACTCAACATGCACGCACGCTAGGTATTCACTACTAGTATTATATCTCTCAACTGTTCCACTTAATTTTGTCACCATGCTCCCTCGGACAACATTTGGCCGCAACCCGACCGAGCCATGATAACGTCCGCTCTATTACCGACATTAGCTCATTCAGGTTAGCTTGACTGAACATCAATCGAATTTCTGGATAGCTTCACTTCCACTTGAAGGTCGCAACATCAACCTCCAGTTGGCGCGATCAAGGACAGCGCACCGCCAATTGGCTACCAGGACGCATCAAGGTACTGCATATCTCGCCTCTTTTTTCTTCTTCCATACTTTCTAGCTTAAAAATGGCAAGCCTCGCAAGGGGCTTCTGCCTCCCCGGCCTTCGGCCACTCATCGCTCCCCGCGCCGAATCCGCCCTCCTCCGCTCTCGCTTCTTCACCACCTCTATTCGCCGAGCCGCCGAACCAGCCGTGAAAACGAGCAGAGCATCGACGCTGCCGAGAGCTGCCACCGCTTCTCCGGCCGCCGCTGCCTCCTCCACAGCCCCGAGCCGATATGCCTTCGTCAAGAGCCTCGCGACGAAACCCACACCGACGATTCTCTACGAGGCTCCGTCCCACTTCTGGTTTTACTTTGGCTGCTGGACGAGCGGCGTCTCTATTCTCACCTGGACAGCCCTCACTGCTCCCACGGCCACACAACAGCCTGAGGGCGTCCCGCAATGGGTCGGCCTGACCTTTGGCGCCTCTTACCTCCTTCTCGCCTCTATGGGCTTTTACCTCGTTTCCAAGACATCAAGGATCGTGGGAAGTATTCGAGTTCTTCCTGCTCAAGCCGCAAAACTTGCCCCCGCTGCCGGTAGCCCCGCGAGCGCCGGCCCTGTGCCACTTCATATGGAAGTCACTATCAAGCGTATGCTTCCGATGCTCAAACCCAAGGTGATCACGATGCCACTCGACAAGATTTCACTCAAGTCGCGCTTCTCACTACCAGACGAGTACGTGCCAGAGCTGAGGCGGCAGGAGAAGGAACGCGCAGTCGAGCAGCAGCGTAAAGCACTGCGGAAATTCGACATGGAGCACCTGTTCACAATGCCGTTTCGGAGAGTAGGCCGAGCATTCGCCGCCATGTTCTATGGTGTCAAGTCCGCGTGGACAGATCTTGGCTACGGAGTCATCTCAGTGGATGGCAAGGACTACAAGGTGGATGTGACAAAAGGCTTTGCGCACGATGGGTTCCGCACGTTGGAGAAGATCGTGGACATTAAGCCTTAAGCAACGCAACGCTTTGATGGCCGGCAAGAGGGCAGGAGACGGCTTCAGCGACGGCAACTCCGAAGGCCGTCCCGCGTGTGAGCCGAGATGTATTACTGCATTGTATTCCATTGTGTAAGAGGAGTGTATTAAAAGTTTCTACGACGAGGACGTAGACCACTCGACGAGCTCGTCGACTTGGTTAGGGGAGTACAACTGCAACGTTCATCGGAATATTTCCGTAAACACAAAGAGTTGCATGCACAAAGAAGTTTCCTCGTCCCCTCGTGATGAAATCGCCCGATCCATTACGCACGCGAGCGGCGTGACAATGTAGTGATGCTGCACCAGCGCCGTTTTCCAATCGATTCCGATCGATTCTGTACGCAAGTCGCTCAGTTCAATATACACCGCCAAGGTTGAGGCGAGCGGCCTTCACAGCGCATGCACGACGTATGATTGAGGCTACAAGTTTCATTCTCATATCCACAGCGAAGGGGGTCCTTCCCAGAAGAGCCCCCGATGGCTCCAGTATTACAAAGTACACGTTACATGAGCCTCATCTTGACTGCTCCCTTTGGCTGGTTGGAACATTGGAGATCCCCACATGTTCACGGAGCCAAAAGTTTCCATATCTGCGGCATCCCGTGATCCGTCGGAGCTGTACAGTCAACACTCGCGTGTTGTTGAACGCGACTTACACGGAATTTGGTCAGCCACCACGGATCAGCCCACAACGTCAACCAACAGGCGTTAGAGATTTGCCGCAAAGCCAACCGGAGCAGCACGATGTTAGTGTCCAACAGCCGGCACTGACATTCGACTGCAAACGCCTCTCGCGCGAGTGGCTAGCAGACAAAAGCCGCGTCCCATGCATGATCACGGCTTGGCTGGGGAGTCTTTACCTAGCTAGGTCCAAGCTCCGTAAGCGCCAGGCTCAGAGCAACGACCAAGCGTGAATCTGTATTTCAAATAACCAGGCAGAAACCAGAAACCCCATATCTCGAAGGCGGAGAAGTTGAAAGCCTGATCTGTCAAGGAGATTTCGATGCTAGTGCCTCCCTAAATCAAGGCCGTGGTCTAGTCCGCTCAGGAGGCGGTCAGCCAGCCTCACCCTCCCTGGCTTCAACAAACGAGGTCATCCTTGGTAGTGCTGGTGAACAATGAAGTCTTGGCAACCTAATGCATGCAACTGGAAGCTCCACAGACGCCCACCCGCACCCAGCTAGCGCAAGTCGCTCTTGTGCTTTGTACCAAGCCATTCGACTCAGAGTCTTCGGCAGCGGGCGCCTGAGATCATGCCATCGAGTCACAAAATGGACTATGGGCAATTCCATCGTGCATCTTTCGATATCGGCAGATGAATGCAAGGTTTAGCACGATGAACATTCGACCCCCCTGCGTATCAGGGTCCAGATCACGATTCATACATACACTTATCTCAGGTAAGCACTGAGCCAAGAGGCATCTACGAGCGCACAGTTGTCCATGCTTTACGCCAAAGATTGATAATAACAATCGAGAAATTGCACCACCATCTGCCCTTTCATCCAAATCAACTGCCGAAATCCGAAGAAACTGATCCAAATCGCATGCTTAACATAGCCGCTGTGGATTGTCGACGTCATCGCGCTTGATCCACTAGTTGCTTCAGCTCGGCTGCGGCTTGCGGTCGGGGTGTTTGCGAAGAACACCGGAATAACACGCCTTGATACGATGTTATTTCAAGGTACAACGCCAAAATGGACACATTGATCTCAGAAAAAGGAGCCCGCTTACTCCATCATACTCTTGGACTTACGATGAACTGTATCTTCATTCTGATGAGGCTTTTAGTAATGAGGCCATGGTTTCCAGTGAGATTATGGTGATATACTATGTGAGAGACTATTCCCGTGTTTTTTTTTATTTACTTATTCCGGTCAAAAGGCTGAGCGCCCCACTGGAGACGAAGGACCCTGACCTGGGGCTGGTTTAGCGTTGTGGGAACGACGTCTGAAGCCTGGGAAGTTCTGTAGTCAGGACGAATATCATCACCAGATTAAGAACCTCAGCCTCTAGATCAGACGCGCGAACAAAGCCTCGCTAAGGACGCGCTTTGCGCTACCTCTCTCATTGGCGCCCTCTCTAGCGTCTGACCGATTGGCAGCAACGGGAATCTATGAGAAGGGACCACCGCGGCCGTGCTTTGCGCATCGAGAAGGCCATGCAGCTGTGGGCGCAATCACCGAGTACGAAGAATGAAGTTGAGCACCAGTATCCATCACTGAGTGGGGGGAGCCCGACATCAGGGCACTGCTGAGTATCCAAATGCGTCTTCATCAGTCTGTTAACGTTACACCCGCTGTTCAATTGGCCCGCGAACCTGACTGGTATATCAGTATTTCGCACAAGGTCCATCCACGTCTGGCATTCATTCCATGGTTAGGCCAAGCGTTGGTGAAACATGGTTTCATCGATCACTTCCTCTCGTGAGAATAGGGACCCAATTACCTGGTACCAACCAGTGTCATGATACCTGACCAGATGTAGCCGCATCAATAGAGGGGTTTGGGAATGGTGATAAGCTGAGCTTGGGCTACGTTGATCGCATATCAGCTCATTCGCTTCACCCTTTGACAGGTCGAACGCTGTAACCCCTCCGAAAGTGTGTACCCCTCCCGCTCTTTAGCAGCGGGCGAATGCTTTGTTTCGTGAGTGGGTAGCATCGTCATTCTCCCGGTTCCCACCGGAGCGACCCTCAAGATGCAAAAATGGCATGTCGCTCGAGCAGATTGGGCAATCCCCCACCAGATCGAGGGCAACAGGAGGGGCCCAGACCTTTTTGACAAGAGACCCTTGCTGACACACGCCAGACGTATGGGAGGGATGGCGGAGACGAGAGCCAGCCCATGACAGCAGCCCGCGATGTTTTGTAACCGATTCAAAACCATGGCAGGATGCATCCTAATATGCACTAAGGCTCGAAGATCGCTGAGGGTGTTGCACGCTGCGCTTTGCTGTACGTGATCTCCATATTCCGGGGGTTTAATGGTCGCGGGGGGGCCAAGCAGCGGTGAACGGAGGCTGGGCGAATCAAGTGGACTGTTCCAACCAGCTCTCAGCAATCCAGCACGGCTATCCGCCAAGCTGCCACTTCCCGTAGCTCCAAGGGAGAAGGAATGCGACGTCGAACGTCATGTGCCCCTCGTGTCAGTTTGCTTGAGAATGTCCAACGCACCTGGGGCTCATCATTGGTCGCCGTGTCTCGATTTCTAGAAACAACCGCCAGTAGCGCAACGAGTCCAACGAGACCTAGCTTACACGGCAAGCCAGCGGCATCACTTAAATGAGCCACCCCCGGAAGGGACAGAGTCGCAGGCGATTCGTCGAGGTGGGCGGTCTATTCCACCCATTAACGACCCTCCGTCCGCCAGCATCTAGATCCTCTCCGTGGCTGCAAAGACGTCCGAGCCAGGTGATGGACATCCTCCGTTGCGCGGATATATTTCGGCGGATGATCTTCTGTGGCGGCCGAGTCATGATGAGCATCGTCCGACCTCGTGAAACGTTCGCGCGGTCGGCTGGAACACAAGCTCGTCGGTCCATGCCGCATGAGGCACTTGACAAAAGTCAAAGACATCGGACACTTGATGGATCTAATCGTTCCCTCAGAACTGAGACGCGTGGCTCCACCAAGCCGCAGTGGAGTGCTCCAAAGTGGGACGTGGTATGGTGTCTGACCTGAGGTATTTCGATGTTGGCTCACTTTGTTCCCTTGAGACAGCGCTCAGTTCCCCAGACTTGTCGCTTGAACACTTGAGGCGGCAATGACTCGGCCCAGATACACAAAGTGCGATAATTACGAGAAGGGAGGGGACCCCGGCTTTCATCTGTGGGACCCTTGTTTTTGCTTTTGATAACTGCTTCAACACTTTAATGCACTTAAGATTAGTTTGGAGTATCAATCAGAGAAGCGTTTCCCTTCCATAGATATCATCAGTCACACTCAGGGGGGCTATCCTAGCATGATTAAGAAAAATATGCGAGACATGCGAATGTGGTCTGAGCCGTGATTGCGACGATGTCGCCTTGCAGTAGTTCGTGGGTTTAGTGTCGTATGTCTTTGGAGACATATTGCCGGATTCGGCAGGGGAAGAAATGGAGCATGAGCAGGGGCCGATGTTGGTGTCGGAGTACTCTACTTACCTATGGTCTAGACTCCCGCTCCTCTCAAGGTGTCTGTAGTCCGTATAGGAGCTACATTAGGTATTGGCAGGAACTCGTTACGACACCTTCATGTTCTATCTCAGCTTATTAGTCGCATGAAGAGGCATCCGCTGTCTGAACGTCATAGCGCAGTATAGCTGATGGGATAGGCTTTTGGGCAAACGGTGCCTCAAACTTGTCAGTGTTCAAAATCCCGAGTGGATGGAAAGCCACCCCGAAGTCTTGGCCGCCGGCCGTTGCGGAACGGCATCATGGGTACGGCGCCTGTAAGACTTGCGACTCTCAACTTTGCGGAGGGCGAGAACTACATCCTTCACTGCCTGTGGGGAGATGATAGGCGGATCAACAAATTTTCGGTCTCAGTTTGGC